>JAJHJA010001138.1:0-100530 GCA_021202915.1 Heliconius himera | reverse complement strand
TAAAAAAAATCTACCAAAATTTCTTTTTAAATAGCTCTGTTAACACATATTTTCAAAGGTGCCCTATATATATATATATATATATATATATATATATATATATATATATATATATATAAAAGATTGTACAGATGTACATACAAATATATATATATATATTTGTATGTACATCTGTACAATCTTTATATTGTATTTGCTTATACAGTGCACGAAGCTAGTCCCTCGTTAGTGGCCTCCGACCTCCTCTATAAACACTCCAATCCTCATTCAATACAGTACTAATCTAATACAAATGTCTAGTCGCGTAAGTATCGAAAAGCTGCACTGGCTTCTAATGAATTGTTTTTACTATGATTGTATTGCTTTTTATCCAAAATAACGACGCATCTTTATAAAATTTGCACTCAACGTCATTTTTAACTAAACGTAATTTTGCGAAATTTTAAAATTTTTGAATTTTGCAAAATTTTCTATTTTGCCCGCACACGCTGGGTTAGTTTAGTCAAAGTTGCAATGAAAAGAAACTACAGTGAGAAACTCTCCCACCACGGTAAACTTTTATTTTATAATTTTAGGATACAAAATTCTAAAACATAATTTACAACTATTATAAAAAAATATTTTTAGTTCACTATTAGAGACTGGAGCTATTTCAGGACTCAATTTAGTAACATTCCGCCTAACAGATTAAAGTTCCCAAGTTCTATAGAATTGAGGTCAGGTAAGTCCTCATAAATAGAAATTCAATTTCATTGAATAAATTAAATCCCCTTTAGTCTACTGGATAACATTTGAGTCTACGTTCAATATATATATATTAATCATCAAACGTGAGGATCTTACAACGGATGCTAGTTTAGTATAATTTATATTGAATTTGAAATAATATCCCTATGGCACAGTGGAAGGAGGATTATCATAAATTACTTTGTAGTATAATTGGGATTCGTAACCGTAAAGTACGTATTAAGTATGTATTTCTCATTCAAACTCAAATCTAATCTAGCGTTACACTGTATCCATAGCAGGTAAGTCAGAGAGAACGGAGCACCAAACGCTACGGTCCCTGCATATCTCTTTCACCTCGTGACCTTCCTCCAGTATCTTCGATACTGTATTTTGAAGATCAACCGAGGTATCCTCCTCCCCCGAGGTACCTCTCTTGCCGTTCACTTTTCCGTCATAAATCTTTTTTGCTATTCTTTAATCACACAGTCGTTCGACGTGCCCAAACCAGCTGATCCTCGCTAGTACCTGCCATTCTGTATATCTCTTCATTGCGGATTCGATCAGCTAAACTGACTCCGCCTATACTACGAAGAGATCGTATCTCCACGTCATTCATCTTTCTTATATTCTTATTCAGTAATACCCACGTTTCGCTGCCGTATAACAACGTCGGTACCAACATTGCATAGTGTACATCCAAAAGTCGCTTTTACAGACGCACTTATTTATTATACATATATGTAAAATAATTTATTATATTATACATATAGGTAAAATTTAAGTGTCTGTCTCTGATTTCAAACTAGCCGTGTTTTTAAAATGTATAAATAATTATTTACACTATTACATTTAATTTTAGAATGTTATCTGTCTGTCTTTCTATTTATCCGGAATAATCTTCGGAACAATTTTGCCAATTTTGACTAATTGTGTGTATAAGTGCGTGTAATAAGTGACTTTCACTAAAAGATAGAGGTAGTTATGGGACAACATATAGAGATTTACGCCAGATAAAACGCGTTCACTGTGGCGTAATAGTGGCTGGCAACGGCTGGATGTGAAGAGCTGAAGATCGAGCTCGGTGACGTACCATTGAAGAGACCTATGTCGAGTAGTGGACGAGGAGAGGACTTATTATCAAAGTTCTGAACTTAATTCAACGAAATTAAATTTGCCGAGATGCTACACTGATTCTTTAATCAGTTGCCTAAGACTTGTTATGAATATTTTATTAACTTTTATCTCTGACATATATACTAATATGTAATTAGAAATTTATAAAGAAAAAAAATATTACACTTAAGTAAGAAAGCGGAATTCAAACCCGCTACGTACAATTTTGCATATGTTTTCTAAAAAGTAATATACAATAGCTTTTTAAAACGTAAACGATATATTCGATATATATTCCATTTAAGGATAATTTTAAATTATATAGTCATTATTTATACATAGATATTGATAATTATATGAATAAGAAAACATTTTATAATTTATTTTTATTATTAATATTAAGTAGCGGCCTCCGCGGCATAGGTTTTTTATAGAAAAAGAAATCATTAGAAATTTATATTTGTTCATTTCATACAAAATGAGTGCATATTTCCGCAAATCTCAGTATGTCAACTTTTATAAGTTGTGCTTCCCATTGTCTTACGATTCTGAAATTGATACGAAAGCCTCAGTGGACGAGTCCGATTCGCATTTGACCGGTTTTTTTTAATTTGGAGTAATATTTAAAAAAATATGTAATGCAAAAACGGACATTCTAAGATAATAAATACTCTAAGATAATTACTAAACTATCTTTGGATCCCTACAAAAATGCTAACGACCTAAATAAGTTGTAACCAGCGTATTTCGACGTAGCTTGATGAGAATGTATGGCCTAGTTTCTAAGTGGCGATGCAAATCCCGCTACGTTTAAATTCTTATACGTTTTCTAAATAAATATTTTTTTTTCGAAGTATGAAAGAAAAAATTAAAACAATTAAAAACACCAGCGCCTTACTTGGAAATACGTGTAACTTTCTATATTAACATTTACATTTTTGTAAGACAAGCATGCCTTTGAACATTTAAATTTCTTAGAAATAACACAAATGTTGTGAACGGAGACAAAGCGCTAATGAGAGCAGAAAATGAAGTTCTTTGTTTGACATCGTGGTATTGTCACAGGACTCCACTTTTAATCAAATAACGAATAAATGTTTCCACTGAAAATTACGCTTGGCTCAAATTAAAGATCTTCTCTTTATATAATTTGCTAATATTAGGCGAAAATTATAAACGAAAATGCTTTTTGTTGAAATAAACATTTTTTAAAGCATTCATTATTATTTATTATTCGTTATTATATTTGTATTCTGCGTACGTTTAATAGAAATTTTCATTAATTTTACAACTTACCTTATATATAACCTTCGGCCATCGTGAACTGAATGGCGTAATATTAAAAGTATATTTTCTAATCTCACGAATTGTCGAATTAATTACTAGGTTTCCAGGTTCCCTCTGCCTATAATGTTATGTGCAAAATACGGTACGAGCAGAAAGTAAAATATAAAATATAATTTAATTTTCTCCAATAAACTCGCAAAATACGAGAGATATTTATTATTTTACAAAATTATTGTTTATCATTCTAGCTTTTTTAGGTGTTACTTATATTTTTATAAATTAAATATAATGATTCAAAATATTTTAATTTAAAATCGATTTAATACTTAATCAATGTATTTATGTAGATATTTAAAATGTATAGACTTCGCAATGTGTCTTGCTGGCCGACGCTGCTACGGTGACATTCGTTGGTATCCATGGCTCTGGCCAGGGAAGGTTGAGGAGCAGCACCGTGAGATTTTGATGAAAATCAAAGAACGTTTACATCTGCCAGTCCATGAGCCCTACATAATCCACTTGAGTTGGAGTTATGGGCACATGGGCGGTGTTCCCATTTTTGAAACATTGTGTGTACTCAACACGCGATGCTGTGCTTTGCCATGTTACCAGGGCTAGGAAATTAATGAGAAAATGCTGCATTTCCCCGAATCAGAATTGAACCCGCAAGCGTAACGTTTACAACTGAAACACAACGAACGACACAGGAATAAATCAATTATAACATAAATATTTTTGTATATTCCTAGAATATTTCAAATATGCATATACTAATATATACGATAAGCAATTAAATATGCGGTAATTGGACATGTAACCACTAACAGAATAACTCATCCAAAATCCTAGTTCAATTTTAATATATAATATCAATACGGCCTATAAATATTAAATCTCATAGTTATATTAAACCAGCGGCAAACTCGCGGTTACACCACTTTTAATACTCTTATTATGCTGCACTTGCCAACAGATTGATACAACTTGTTTTTATAACTGTGAGAAATCACTACTTGGCTGTATGAGAGGACGTCACCGGAGGTTATCAACAGTCATTTAATGAAGACGTTTCCAAAGCCATTCTTTAACGAATAATTATAATTAAATTATGCACAGCGCCATATTAAAGTCGGCTTAAAGTTAAACTGTAACTATTCGGTCAGTTAAAAAATGTTGTTTTTATGCTAAATTTCACTTAATATATAATTATATTAATCGAAAACTACGTTTTATTAAATGCAGATTATACATTAAAAATACAGAACTACAAACAAATACAGATTTATTATAAATATAGATATAGCCATACCTTAAGTTAATTCAAATGGCGATATTTTTTTTAATGAACCGATTTTGATGAAACAAACTGTAAATGTTTTGCTGAGTTAAAACAAATCATTGGTGAAAGTTTACTATCCATTTCTGTCAAAAATACTAAATATACAGACAAAATATGTTTACTGTTTTATTATGTGTATAGATCATAATTCATTCTTCGAGGAGGATCGAACCCTCATCCATCCCTTTACAGTCACGTCCTTCTGCCCCTGCGCAATTATTTTTTAATGTTATTTTTAATGTTATTTTTTGGTTTCACGCTGTAAGCGTGCTGATTACACCGACGCATGCTACTGCTTCCACAAACTCTCCTTCACAAGTTTCAATGCCTGCAGAATATGGCCATTCGGTTCATATTTTGGGCTTAAAAAATACGACCACATTTCCCAATATAGACCCCAGCTTAAAAGGCTTACTATCAGGCAGCGACGTAATCTTCATATCCTCCTCCTCCTCCTTTACACTGTCCGCTTCCATTCTCACACTCCTGAGTACCTTAAAACTAAGTTTTCTTTCTTTGCATCTCTCCCACTCTGTTAACGTCAGATCACAGGATGACAATAAGTTAGAATTGACACTCAACCGCATACAAGGCTATGGTAACTATTTAACAGTTAAAGTTGCGGTCCTTTGGAATATCCCGCGCGAACTACGCCAGTCAGCTAAGTCAGTTTACATTTTTAAGGGTCAAATTAAAAGTTATTTCTTATCGCTATTAAATATGTACATACGTACGTTTGTAATTGTATATAAATCTTTGTAAGTGTACTCAAATATATATTTATGTATTTTATTTTATATAGGTATTAATGTAAATTGTATTTGAGACCAGGCGGGGCACAAAGTGTGACTGTAAAACCGACTGGTTGTGGGTTCGATCCCCACTCGAGGAGATGAAATATTTACTTAAATTTATATTTCCATTTCTTCGGTCTCGTCGAGGCAAAGCGCGGCGTTGAGTTCTGCCATTCAACACGCAATGCCTCCAGAATTCGGCAGAAAGTGGGGAACGGAGTGCCTTAACACTAGTTTCCCTCTGCCTACCCTGCTGTGTGCGGGATACAGCGTGAAGCTGATTTATTTTATTTATTTTTATTAATGTACATTAGTAAGTAATATATAGCATATATATTTTAAAGTAGGTGTATTATATTTTGGTTACATATTTTATCATTTATACACCAACCAATATCCATACTTTCTTTGATATTTTTAACGGTAAGGGTTGTCTGGAATATGTCACCTATGGTGATAAGGCCGCCTTTACATCATATTTTTCTTTTGTTTTTCTTATATTGTTTTATTCTTAAGTTGGTGAAGTAAAGAAATAATAAATAAATATATACATTTTCTATAAGTAAGTCACATACACCTTGCTAAAGCCCTGAGACGTGCTTATCGTCATATTTCATAAAAATATCTTGTTTCAAACATTTTTTTTCTTTGTAATTTTAACAAATATTTTTATTTATATTTTATTTGTACTTATACTTATAAAGTCCTCTACTTATGTTCCATGATAATGATACAATATATCAAACATATTTTTTATAAATAAAACAACATTGTCTAAAACAATTTTCTTTATTCAATTCAGCGTAATTAACATAAATTTATAATTTAATATCCCTTTTAAATAAGGGCTCAAATTATTTTAAAGGGATATAATGTAAACAATTTTTCTTACTGCATCATAAGGAACAAAAATTAATTTAACCCCAAACGTGTTTTAATATTAAGCTAACATTTGACCTTACAATAATATTATATTATTTATAATAATTAATATTCATTATATACAACAGAATAAGATATGTATGTACATTTTAATTATTGCTATATACATTAAAATAATTTTCGTTCGAAATAAATATATTAGGCTTAGTGCTAGGTTGATTATTTTATGTTTTGCCAACATGACCATCTACTTTCTACTGTGCTATGCACAATATTAATACACATTTATTGTATACTTCCAGTATACAATATCATACAGAAATCACTATTAAAATAGAATTAACTTTTCAAAAATTATTAACTGTACAAGAAATATTACATTATAATAGCTACACTATAGACGGTTCAATTTATAGAAGAAGATTTAAAGAATTTATTTTATAATACGAAGAATTATTTCAACATTCCAAATTTCACTTTGAGCAACTTAGCGGCTTTTAAAAGATACAGACTTAACTTCTACAATATGTATTTGGCACGAATTATTATAGAATGTTAAATAAAAATTATTATGTAAAAACCTTTGCTAAAAAAACTTATGATTTTATACATAACAATTTTTTGAAAGCTCTCCTAAAATCCATATTGAATATCGTGTATATTAATGGGTTTAACGCCGAATTTATATATCCAAGCCAAGTTACAAAGTTTATAAACTTGTTTGATAAGCAACAGCTCGCACAAAATGGAATAACAAGGTAGAGAACAAAGAAAGGTAACCAACACACGACGAATACTCCCATAATGATGCCTAAAGTACGAGCTGCGCGCCGTTCCCTTGTCAGTGAAATGCGCTGCTTCTCTTCTATGAATTGATAAACAGTGTTTTGTTGATTAGGCTTTGTTCTCTTGGGCACTTTAACGACTGTTTCTATAACTTCTATATCGCCTTCATGAGCTTCCTTAGAATTGCTCTCAGAAGACGTATTTCTGTTTTCCAAATTTTCCGCCATATCCGTTACAGAGTTTTCATTTGACAAAATCGGAATAATAAGTTTATTCTGAGATTTATCGTTTTTGCTCCAATACCGCTTCTTAGGTTTTTTCTTTGGTGTTAACTTTTTTGTTCTTTTATGCTTTTCGTTTTCCGAAACAAGGCGTGTTGCCCCATGATGCTCGTTGTGGTTTGTTTCTGAACTCACAGAATCTTGGTCATTATGATCGCTCTCTTTGGTTGCAAATTTATTTTGACCACTTGATATGGTACTGATTTTAGTAGCCTTGGCCCGATCCCTCAACCTTTTTTTCGTCGCTAAATATATTTCAAAATAAACTACAGTCATTATTACTAAAGGTATATAAAATGAACCTGACGAGGAAAATATGACAAATCCAGGCTGTGACGTCAAGCGACATGGCGTGTCCGGTTCGAATACATCCGGCCAATCGTTCCATCCCAATAGTGGCGGAGAGCTGATAATGAGGGAGAATGCCCATACAACGCCGATCATTAGCATTACTCTTTCCAATGTTCTCTTTTGCGCGTAATTTATTGGATCTGTTATCGCCCAATATCGGTCGAGAGCTATCGCGCAAAGATTCAATATAGAAGAAGTGCAGCACATAATATCGCACGTAAGCCACATTTTGCACATATATATACCGAATATCCATTGTCCTAGGATCGAATATGCTACATTTAATGGAAGGACTAATATTGCTACAGTTAAGTCCGCTACCGCTAGTGATACTATGAAAAAGTTTTGAACAATTCTAAGTGGTTTATATGTGAATACGCTTAATATTACTAAGATGTTACCAACAATAGTGGAAATGATGATAAGTGTTAGTACTATGGCTGTACAAATGGCCTCCCATTCTGGGACGGCCAACGTTATTCCAAAGCTACTTGGATATTTAGGATCATCTGCGACGGCACAAACGTCTTTATCAACGTCTATTAAGTCGTAAGATTGCGTGTAATTTAACGAAGTGAAGTTGGCGTAATTATGTGTGTATGTTTGGCCCATTTTGTTGTTTGTTTCATCGATATAGTTTCATGTAGCATTGCTCATTTCGCCAGGATAGACGTTCTGAATACTTCCAGTAAGCAAGTGGCTGTTAATTGTCTTCATTTGATCCAAATCCAAAAATGTCATTTCCTTAAAGTGAAATCCTTGATATGACATGATTCTGTAAAAAAAAATCATCTATTATACCATTGGTTTATGATAATATACAAATATTTTAATTTAAAATAAGAAAAATATGTACCGTTTAAAGAATTTCTTCTGTTGAAATAGCGAAATATTGTATTGATTCATTTTAAGTGTATCTTAATGCGTTGAATCTAGAACAAAGAAAAAAAATATTAGAAAAATATAAAAAGCAATGATTTTCTTAAATTCTCTGAATATCCTTCATATTCAAAAGTGCGACGTTGAGTTTCACCACTTGAGACGCAATGCCTCAAACATTAGGCGGAAATTGGGGAACGGAGAGTCTGAACACTAGGTTCTCTTTGACTATCCTACTATTGTAACAGTATGTACCTGAGGTATGTTGTAGTAAAATGAATTAAAAACAAATAAATAATTATAATAATAATATGCATGACAATAAATACACATTAACAGCATAGTTAATTATGAATAATATAATGATATATTCATTAATTCATATTAATTTTTTAATATCATATTGATCCAGATTATTACTAGTTACTACTAGTTTATGTATGTATGGACGTTCCGAGTAACGTAACCGTATTTCTTAACCGACTTCTGTAAGAACAGGAGATTATAAATTAGACTTTTTTTATATTTGTTACCTCAGCACTTTTGACTGGATGAACTGATTTTGAAGATTTTTTTTTATTTGAAAGCTAGTGCTTCCCATATCGACGTTTTGGATTTAGATTTTAAAATATTTTCTATAAAATAGTAATCGCGACGGATGTGAGTTCGATTCCCACTCGGAGAATGAAATATTAAATATTTTTATTTCCTCTCTGGTTCCACTAAACACGCAATGTCTCAAGAATTCGACGGTAAGTTGGATATGGAAATGACTTAAATGAAACGGAGTGTCTTAACAGTAGGTTCTAATATTCCAGAGAGAACATAACCACCAGAGGTCTGCCCTGCTATATACGGGATACAACGGAACTGTACCGGCGGTCAGAATTTATTGAAGTCGCCTTTAAGTATTTAGAATGTGTCACACACAACTCTTAGGTATTTGCATTTGGCAACGAGAGCAAAACCACAGGTAAAAAAACTAGTAAAAAATATGAAGTATGATAAACGATCCTTCCGCAAAAGGAACATTAAAACACAAAGTGAGGCAATAATTCACTGAAAGACTAGGCGGTTTTAAGTTAGTTTAAATAATAAACGTGGTAAAGACGCGAGCTTCTGGCAACTAATTAATGACACGAGTTGCAGTTAGTGAAACTTTTCAGGAATTCTTGGTGCAATATGATTTCAATTTTGAATGCGAAATCACCGTTTCCGAAACAAACTTCTGCTATTCTGTAAAATAAAGTGTAGTTTAAAAGGTTTATGTCATTTTAATAATTTACGAGAGTCTTGTGTAGTTTTGAAGTGAACTTGCAGGATTATCTATAATTTACATTCGGGGCCAGTCGTGGCGCAGGTTCACAGTGTGTGACTGTAAAATCGGTTGGTTATGGGTTCAATCTCCACTCGAGGATATGTAATATTTATTTAAATTTATATTTCTTAAAAAATCATCACAAACTTATATTTGTAGTTCATTTTATACAAAATGAGTACGTGTGAGCAAACTTAAGTTTGTTAACTATTATGAGTTCTACAGTGTACTTCCCTGAACTATCACCCTGAAATTGATACTGAAGCCTCGGTGGGCAAGTCCGATTCATACTTATCGAGTTTTTTTTTAGTTTTATGGTGTATCTAGCAAGAAGGCAGAAGGTCATGGGAACCTAGTACTGTAGATACTCTGTTCCCATTAAGACACTCCTGTACTCTACCCTAGTTTGTTCCTATTAAACCACTTTCATTTCTCATTTTCCCTTGAATTCTGGAGAGTGTTGAGTGGAGAGACTCAACACCACGATTTGCCTCGTTACCAACTTATTTCACTAACATCGTACTATTACTGATAATAATAATAGATTACTAGTAACTTTTAGAGGTAGGAACACAACAAGAATCATGAATTACAGATGTGTAATTTGAAATAAATCCTCCATATTGACTAGCACGTACTATTCAAGGTAGTCAGTCTTAATAGGGCGCGCTAATGAAACACATGTATCGCATTTTACGTAATTATACTTAAATATACTCGTATTTCATTTTCACAATAGTTATATAATATTTTTTTATCGAGGCCTATATAAGCCTTATTAATAATGTACGTTTTAATATTTTATAATTTGTGTATTTAATTTAAGTGATTCTTTTACAAATTTATGTAGTATACAAAGTGGAACGAAACGCCAATATAATTTGAACAGCACTTGAACAGCTTAATAGAAAATATTATGTATTTTATGAATATTTATTGTAAAAACATTTTCATGTTTTGATTTTCAATTTGTAGTTGAAAAATAATGAAATATCTTTTAATATATTTTTTGTTCGTGCCATGCTATGCGGAAAAATGGTTGAAAAATGAATAAAGAATAGAGCACTAACGTGGCAAGTTCGAAGTCATTATTAATGCACATCTTCATTTCCTTGCCTACATACTACAGTATTAAACACTTAAATAGTTTAACACGTAATTACTTGAATAAAGCTAGTAATTATATAACGTATAATTTTAAAATTATCACTTTGGAGAAATCATCCTTAAACAGAACGGAAAAATGGGAACGGAACCTTTTAATACATAGTGGCTCTGCCTACTTTCCTATATGTGAGATATAACAATTAACTTAAAAACTCCTTATCTACAGATTCTTTAATTTCGTAGAAAGTATTTTGGTGGGATTTTTTTATTGAGGTCCTTGTTGTTTGGTGTCGTTTAGCGAATCAAAATCATAATAAAGCAAATTTGAAATTTTAAATAAATATTATAATAATAAACATACTTCTTTTTATCAACTATATATAGATAGATGGTTGTAAAAATGAACATGAATCAGGAGCGGCAGTTTTTGACGCTCAAGCTAAGATAACATTTAAATTTAGAATTGATGTAAATATTTTGATCATGCACATTGAAAGGAATGCTATCCTTGAGGCCTTATCATTGATTTTATCTTATTCCACAATAAGAAATGTGTTATTCTGTCAGATTCAAAAAGCGCCTTTTTACATTTGACTCGGCTTACTTCGGATATCCGATAGTATTTTAAAGTGTATTTATGAAATTGAAGCCCAAAATAAAACTATGTACATTCAATGGATACCCTCACATATTGGAATTGTGGATAACGAGGAAGCTGATAGAGATGTTAAGCAAAGTATTATTAATGGTGTTCCATATAATTGAGACTTTTATAAACAGATATTATAATTAAGTTAAAAGAAATATGCAAATGTAATTGGCAGGAATATTTTGATGAACAATCGCGACATAAAGATATATGGTTACGTTCAATCAGTGTAAAGTAAAAAGAAAATATATATTGTTATGGTTAAGACTAAGTTCCGTATATATTCCTTCAAATAAGTTTCAGTTCCTTTGGGGTCTGTCTAATACCGAAAAAAGCTAGAATTGAAATAGTATAGAAGATATTTATCATGTATTGTTGGAATGTGTACGGAATGAAGCCCAGCGGTCACTTTGGCTCAAATCCTATATTGTTGCTATTTGCAGCAGTATCCTTGCAAAGCCACTGACGAGTAGGGCTCTGGCTCTAGCTAAGTTAATGAATTAATATGATTGTAGATCATACGGGGGTGACTAAGTCAATGTTATGGCTAATACTCCAATGTATATTGCAGATTAAAATAATACAGAGAAAAGGCTCAACAATGCAGATGCTATATTTTTATGATAAATCCTATACAATGTAAAAAATGAAGATAAAATAATACCAGGTCGCTTATTATAGCAATAATGCCGTTTTGTACTAATTTATATAAATATCTATTAATATTATATATTTATTTCTAATGTACAATAAAGAGTATTTTTAGAATTTAATACAATATATTTACTATACGTTTGAAACTGCATCGTCCTAAGTAGATAAATCTAATTTTCTTTCTTTTTAATCTCGAATATCTAGCAAAGACTAATCCCGAACACCTATACAACTTTGTACTTCCTACAGTACCTGAGCAGAATAAATGACTCTGAACTCAAACTACGATTTATCTTCACATAAATTCCTACAGTTCTAACAATGTTGGAAATGATCTTTCTAGCTTTTTATCCAAGTTATTCGGTATTTTAGTGCGGCATAAAACAGAAAACCCAAAATAAATTTGTATAACAACTGAGATTTATATAAAAACTGTATATTAAGTTTAGTTCTATTTTACTATTAACTATTCATGGTTACGGTTAAAACATATTATTAATCAAATTAAATATAACATTATTAAAGGCCGTCGTGTAGTTGAGGGTTCAGTTGCATTCGAATCACTGATTTTATTCAAATTACTATTCTTTGCTGTGGTAAACCAAATGTAGTGTTGAGTTAAGCAATTTATCGAGTGAATACTCAACTTAAATTAAACGAAATGTGTCACAAATAGGTTCCTTCTGCTTACCCCGCCTGCTTTACGGTTAAATGTACAGCCGTTTTTTTATTCAATTAAATGTATCTCATATTTCGTTATTTCTATAATTATAATAATTTGCGGAATTAAATGCGAATAATGCCCACATCAAAAATTAATAATCTTTTATATGCTACTAACAAATATTAATATCATCGCAAACTTTTCTAAGCAACACTGTCCTAGCTTCCTTCGATTCTTCCGTCCGTTTCTTGGGAGTCCACAATACTTTGCGTGACAGTAAAATGATTAAGTCTAGTTATTTTACTTTCACGCTTTTGCCTGATTGTGAGATAATTTTTTATGATGTTTAGTATACTTAATTATAGATTGAAAGATTGATAAAACTTAACGGAATTTTAAAACAGGATAAATGTAAATCCATTAACACAATCAATCTACATATATATATAAAAAATGACAGCGTTTCGGCAGTAGAAATATGAAACGTGGCTTGTAAAAGAATTCCTCGAAAATCCTACCAAAAAATTATAAGCAGTCTCTTAAATTTTACACAAATACATTTTCGAACGACAATTCGTGGTTTTTTTAAAATTTAATTATAATTTTTAATCATAGGATTTAAATGAAACTGTAATTATTAATTATTTTCACTCGGGTCACTGCTTAGAACAATACTTAGTAGTACAAAGTACTTAGTGAAATAATTTATATTTATTAAAATGTTATTTTGTTTCTAAATTTCAATTTAGTTATGCTTTGTATATTTCAAATATTTTAATATTTGAAATAATTTCAATTTGTATTTAGAATTTGCCGTCTAATGCGTTAATATCAACGAATAAATAAGTACCTAAAAGAAAATAAAAAATATTGTACCTTTTAGCAAAAACTTTTTTAAATTAACCATTACGGTTAACTTTCCTCATACTTGAAAATTTCTACAAAATCATTATTATTATATGATCAAAGAATAGATTATAATAAATATATGACAAATTCTTTGGGGGTGTCTTTATTATTTAAATAACATTCTATTTTATTTTGACACCTAATCAGAATTCTGGGCGAACCGATTTCTTCAAAATTTAGAAACAGCTTAAACCAAGTATATATGTATTATATCTTTTTTCTTCTAGGTGAACTCCGTATAAGTAGGGTAGATAGAAGGAAGCTAATGTTACGACACTCCGTTCTCACGCACCGCCCACTTTTTAAGAATTAAAATTAAATTAAATCAGCTTCACGCTGTATCCCGCACACAGCAGGGTTGGCAGAGGGAACCTAGTTTTAAGACACACCGTTCCCCACTTTCCGCACTTTGCTTTGACACCACAGCGAAGAAATGAAAATATCAAAGTAAGTAAATACTTTTTAAGACTATTTTATTTCTAGAGCGGGGAAGTGAAAATAATTAATTCCTCTACACCTACAGTAAGACTCTCTCAGTAAGATAGTATTTACTTATTTTTTTCTTTTACATAGCAAAGTGCGAAGTTTATGTTCATATGTATATATATTCTTATTTTATACTTGTACCGAGATTGTAAGTTACTTGAGAGCACTTTAAGCCAGCCACACGCCATTAAGTAGCTACCCTCTAATACCACTCATTGTCTGGTTTAACTTAGAAAATGTTGTGATAAAAATATATGTTTATATACATATCTTTATATAGACCGGTTTTAATTTAAAAAATATTAACTATAAGAATGTTATAGTTTTTCAGAAGATACAAGAATTAAAAAAAATATCCAAAATAAGCTTTCTTCGCTAGTGTTGTAATAACTATTGATATCTATTAAACAAAAAAATACTAATAAATATTCTCCATTATACACGTATTAGAGGTTAGTGTGGCGCAGGGGCACAAGGCTGTAATTGTAATGCGACGTTGTGGGTTCGATCCTCACTTGGAGGAGTGAATTATTATTTAAAAAAAAAATCAGCTTCACGCTGTATCCCACTGCAGGGTAGGCAGAGGGAACCCAGTGTGTTAAAAATACTCCGTTCCCCACTTTCTGCCGAATTCTGGAGGCATTGCGTATTGAGTGGCAGAATTCAACGCCACGCTTAACCTCGACACCAGAGCGAAAAAATGGAAATATAAATTTAAGTAAATATTTCATTTCCTCGAGTGGGGATCGAATCCACAACCAGTCGGTTTGCAGTCACACCTCGTCCCGCTGCGCCACCACTGGCCCCGAATTATTATTTATTAAAATTTTAATTTCTTCGCTCTGGCACCAAGGCAAAAGTCCGGCGTTGAGTTCCACACTTCACTACGCCATGCATCGAAAAGTTTGGTGGAAAGTGGGAAACGGAATGTCTTAACACTAGGTTCCCTCTGCCTACCCTGCTATATGCGGGATATATAGTGAATCGGTTTTTAACTTTTTTATTTATGAACCGATTGAAATAAAATAAATACTAAATATTACGGGAAGTTTACTAAAATACAAAGTGCACTTAAATTGGGTAAGCCGTTTCTGAGATTAGCGTAAGCAAACGCACGGACAAACTTACAAACCGACCGAGTTCTATTACATTGTTAAATGCCCGATCAGTTACGATTTTGTTATAAGTATAAATAAGTAGTTTTTTTTTCAAATATTCAATTCAATACTCGTATGGGAATTACGAAAATGCAACTTAAGGTTTTAATAATTTTCACATTAGAAATTGTAACTGCTTTAAATTAAGGGTAATAAGTAAATAATTCAGTAGTTTAAGCGGACGAAGCCGCGAGTAGTTCGCTAGTATATTTTGGTATTGCTAGGCTAAATAACAATCAATAGGCACTTTATTGATTAAGTTCTTATACGAAGAATAATCAATGAGTAAATATTGATTGTAATTAATAAATCATTAAAGAAAATAAAAATAACACCTTAAAAGTTTCAATGAATATAATAATCAATCAGCTTCACGCTGTATCCCGCACACAGCAGGGTAGGCAGAGGGAACCTAGTGTTAAGACACTCCGTTCCCCACTTTCAATGAATATAAAGTTCCATTAATTTTAATGAGGACGTTATGATGTGAGACTAACTGTCCGAAAGTCCGATGGTTGCGTGTTCGATCCTAACTCGGAGAAATCATTATATTTTTACTTCTCCGCTCTAGCAGACAAAAGTCGGCGTTGAATTACGTCATTACGCCAAGTCTCGATAATTGGCCAAGAAGTGAAGAATGAAGTGTTATCACACTAAGCTTGTTTATTTATTTTATAATAAAACGTACACTTTAAATAAATATCTTTGTAGACATCAATTTAATATACAGATTACATATAATATGAATTTATATTAATAAATACTTTAATCTTCAATTCAAACATGCTTACGTATTTGACTTAAGTACTTAATTTCTTGACATAATCCCTGTATGATATTTAGAAATCTGCGTGTTTTTTTTTTTTATATTTACAATATGTGAATATTTTAATAAAGTTTTCTAATACATAGAAACATTAGAATAATCTTTATCTTGATTGTCTACCTATACAAGAAATAGGTCACAAATACTAAAAACACGGTTATCAAAATATATTTAAGTTTTAATTAATATATCTATTAAGATAGATTAAATAAGATCACTAATACTTGCAACAGCAACTAAACGACTTGTATTTGTTTCTGGTAGATGATAGTACCGAATTGTCTCCACGGTCATCAAGCTAAGGTCAGAGCTCTTCTAGCTCGGCCTCCTAAAAGCCGGTGACGCTGTAGAGGCCATTAGGGCCAACAGAATACTGCCTATTCGAAAGATGAAACGATGTACCATGTTCCTTTCTATAAAATATGTATGTAATAAAATCTATTTTTATACAAAGTAATGTTTCTATAACAATTTATATCGCAAATAAGCGCAGTCAACAATACTTGATCCTCTAACTATAGGTATATTAAAATAAGCTGAGATTATTCTACTCGCAACATGTTATCGAAGCGCTCCGTCAGCATTATGCAAAAATAAATATTATTTGTTCCTATTCTGTTTAGATAGCCCACTCAAATTGAAACTATTTATATGGGAATAAATTGGAAAAATGTTTATCATTTTCGTATGTAAAAGCTTCCTACGAAAATATTATCTTCAAATGTAAATTCAGATTTAAATTTTTAAAATAAACGCTTAACATGTTTTTTATATTTTTTTCTTCAGTAGAATAACATTATGGTTCAAATATTTTTAACCATATAGATCATAATATACGTAGTTAAAAGAATTATATTTTCACCAATTGTTATTTTTCTACACCAACGATCTGAAGCATATTATTCCATTAATAAAATATTATTTCGTGTCACTTTTATTTGAAATGTTTACGGTTCCGAAACGTGGACACTTATAGACGTCCTAGTCCACAAACCTAAAATCACTCCACTTGCTATGGAACAAGCTATGCTCGGAGTTTGTTTAAAAGATAAAATCGTGAAAGAGATTATCTAGAAAAATCCATAATAATCGAAATCAAAACTGAAGTGGCAAGGGGCAGAAAACGTGTTAAAAGACTAATGGCCATTGGAGCGTATAGGTCCTTAAGTGGATGGGCCCTGAATGAGGTGGCTGGATTGACTGGATGCGGAAAGTGGAAAACCTGACGGTCTGGCACACCTTGAGGGAAACCTACGTAAAACAGTCGATACAAGCAGGTTGAGTTGATTTACTTACTAAGTGTAATAAAAGGTTTAATCTTAAAATAATTCCAATATAACTACCCGATTCTCGTATCTTCATTTCAAAATGTGTGGTTGTATAAAGCTTTAAATGGCTCGAGTTTGTATGTATATGTATATGCATACAAACATAAACTCGCGCTCATGACAATACTTGCTATAAAATTTCTAATACACACTAAATTAAAAAGTTCAAAAGGTCTCTCTCTCTCTTCCTAGCTATGAATCCCACATGGTGGTGGGGTCAGCTTTCCTAATTTTGCTTCTCCACTTCGCTCTATCGTGGACGTCATCGTCAGTGACCTTGCATGCCTCCTTATCTTTTAGCACTACTTCTTTCCATCTCGTCTTGGGTCTTCCTACTGGTCTTCGACCGGGAATGTCAAGTTGTAGTGCCAAATTTCCTATGTAGTCAGGTGACTTCCTCTTAACGTGTCCATATCATCGCAGCCTACTCTCCTGCATCTTGTCGGCAATATCACGCACACCGAGGCTACCTCGCACGTAGTCGTTGCGGATTTTATCGCGCCTGGTTACGTCACACATCCACCTTAGCATCTTCATTTCGGCAACTTGGATGGTATGGACGTTTTTCCGAGTAACAGCCCATGTTTCGCTGCCATACGTAAGGACTGGTCTTATTAAGCTCTTGTAGATTAAACCTTTCAGTTTAACCGGCATCTTTTTGTCGCAGGTGACACCAGTGACTTCTCGCCACTTTAACCACGCTGTAGCTATTCTGTGTTGAATGTTGCATTCCAAGTTCCCAGATATGTGCATCATACTGCCCAGGTATTTATACTGATCGCACATGGTGACTAATTGTCCATCAATGGGTATTGGGCTGTTATTTGGACTAGGGTCATTGAGGGCCATGTACTGGGTTTTTGCAACACTCAACGTCAGGCCACCCAATTGCAACTGGTGTTTCCATGCCAGGAGCGTCTCTTGCAATTTTACGTGGCTTTCGGTACAAATGGCAACGTCATCTGCGTAGATAAAAGTCCATGAGGCTGAAGACTGCGCCGCCTCAGTAAGTGAATCTAAAACCAAGCAAAACAGGAAGGGACTCAGCACTGAGCCTTGGTGCACTCCTTCCGTGACTGTTATTGGCTTGGTATAACCGACTGCTGTTCGCACCGTCGATCTCGCACCCTTATACATGTCGGCAACAATGTCAATATATTGTTCGGGAATGTTTTTCTTCCGCAAGCTCCACACAATTGTATTCCTTGGGACTCGATCAAACGCCTTTTCCATATCTAAGAATGCGACATACAACGGTTTGCGTTTCGCGCGATATTCTTCAGCAATCATGTTAAGAGCAAACATTGGATCGATGGTAGATAAGCCAGGTACGAAGCCATAGTGGTTCTTAGACAGCGAACATTCAGATCTAAGCCGGCTATCAATCACTCTCTCATATAGCTTCATTGTATGATTTAAAAGCTTGATCCCACGATAGTTGTAACATTCGTATTTGCTACCCTTCCCCTTGTATATAGGGACTATGGTGCTCAATCTCCATGCCTCTGGCATTTTTGAAGACAGCAATACGCAGTTAAAGAAGTCGGTGAGCAATACGATTCCTCTCTCACGGAGGCACTTCCAAGCTTCTATCGGGATACCATCAGGCCCTACGGCTCTTTTATTGGACATCTTTTGAAGAGCTGTCTTTACTTCGCTAGGGTGTATTGGGGGTATGAGTCCAATATTTTTATCTAGGTTTTTGAGCTGTGTAGTAGCGTGTGTAGGGTTGAGTAGCTGTTGATAATATTGATGCCAGGCTGATAGGACATCCTTTTCCTTATATAATAGATCGCCATTCGAACCTTTGATGGTTTTACACCTAGCGGGATCCTTGGTGCTCTGACAACGTTGCTTTGCGAGTTTATAGACAAGTTTTTGGCCTTCTCTAGTTTCTAATTGCCTGTACATTACCTTCTGAGAGTCTGCGCGTTCTCTTGCTATTATTTTCTTGGTCTCTTTCTTCACTTTCTTGTATTCTTCGCGGTCTTCCGAAGTTTGGGTGGACTGCCAGGTCTTAAAGGCTTCTTTTTTCCTATGAATTGCACTTTGCACTACTTCCGTCCACCACCAGGTTTCCTTATTTATTATCTTACAACCCGTCGTTCGACCAAGAGTAATATTGGCAGCTGCTGTGATGGACTTGCTAAGATGGTCCCATATAGAGTCAACGCCTAATTTAGTGTCAATCTCTAGGTTGCTCAGCTGATTACAGAACTCGGGAATCTTGTCCCCTTTTAGATTCCACCACTTGGTGAGCTCAGGAGCCTGAGATAGTTTCTCCCGGGTTGTTTTCTTGAACAGCATATCCATTACAACAATGCGATGCTGAGGTATTGCGCATTCTCCCGGAATTACTTTGCAATTTGTGACCCGGCCAATGTTAGCTCTATTGATTAAAATAAAGTCTACCTGCGATTTTGTTTCGCCGCTTTTGTATGTGATTAAGTGTTCTGGCTTTTTGGCAAAGAAAGTATTAACTATAGCGAGATCGTATGCTGTTGCTGTTGACAGAATAACTTTCCCCTCATCGTTAAGACTACCGAAACCGTAGCCTCCGTGCACTCTTGTAAAGGCGTGGTTTACTGACCCTATGTGTCCGTTCAGATCTCCACCCAATAGTATGGTTTCTTTTGAGGGTATTTGTTGTAGGTGGCCGTCTAGAGTTGTCCAGAATGTTTCTTTTTCTGCTTTGCTACAACCTTGCTGGGGAGCATAAGCTGATATTACATTAAAGATTTCTCCTTCATTCAGTACTTTAAGAAACATCAGCCTATCGTCAACTCTGATTACCTCCAAGATGTTATCGAGATGTCCTACGTTGACAGCAATAGCTACACCATTTCTTCCACGCCTTGCGCCAACATACATTACTTTATAGCCCTCACCGATGTTGCGGGCTTTTGCACCAGTCCATCTCGTTTCTTGCAAACAAGCGAAATCTACCTTTCTTCTCTTAAAGAGGGCAGCAAGTTCTTTGGTCCTTCCAGTTAGTGTTCCAACATTCAAAGTAGCGAAGCGGACTTTACGGTTACAATTTGGGACTAACGTCGTTAGCCGGGCCCGTCCGTGACTCGGTAGCCCTCGCACACTTTTCGCAGATGTAGGGCGATGTGTCTGCGCGTCGTTTCGCGGCGACGCCCTATCCGTTATCTTTACTGTATTTTGTAACCTGTCCAAAAAATTTTCTTTTCTAAAAATTTGGCTAGTTTGGGTTTATTAATTAAGTACCGATTACCATCTGACGTACTAAAACCTACCCTTTGAGGTAGGGAAACCCCGGACCAGATGTTGGGTCTGTATACAGGTATTCCCCTCTGTACGATGTGAATGCTTGGTTATTCCGCCAAAGCGTCGGTCGCCAGTGCCTCGTCCGTTAAACAGCAGGGTGTACCACGTGCAGGTGAGGTTGACATTTGGGATGTTGAAGATGTTAGGCCCATACCCCTTACACCCCAAAAAAAAAAGTTAAAAGGTATCTTTTTAATTTCCCATACGGTTTCAGTATCGTGACATTTCACTTTAAATCTCAAGAGAATCCATTTTGTAGGCCGTGCTCATGTTCGTCTTCTTAGGCTATATTTTAATTTAATTTTTATTTCATAATATATGTAGACTATATTTGAATAGAAATATTTCTTTTACTTCATAGTTCTCTTATTAATAAATTTCATAGTTCTTTTACTACTTATCAAACGTTGCTATGGCAACATTTTTCTTTCATAGGCAGCCATGTTTGTAAGCAAAAGCTATGTAAGACGGTAGATATTTCCTTTGATGTAATTTGCTATATTGGATTGGAACAGTAAAGGCGAATGGCAGGCACTGCTCCGAGCTTAACAATACATTATATAATATTACAATTATTAAAAGTTAATTCAATAAAATACTTATATATTTCCTCACATTATTAAATACAGACTTAGAAATAAATATAAAGATAGAATAGGCCTGTACTGGTTGTTCTGAATAATTTTGTAAAAATTATCAATATTTTTGCGCAATATAGTGTCTTTGATGAAATGACTAAGCAATCATACCTAATTCTATAAAGTTCATATTATGAACAGCAGAACATTCTACTGTTATCTACTTGTACAACTTATCCATTAAACTGAAAACGTTACGTTGTTTTTCTAAGTAAAACTATTTACAACTCAGAATATGAGAAAAATAAAAGTTTTCTTTGTTTTATGTCTTTATATAGCCTGTTACATTTTATATCCCCTTCAGGGTATCTAAGCCATGGAATGCGGAAAACGGAAATAATTGGCCACGAGTGTGTGGTGAGCTCAAGATAGCTGTGACGTCACGTCTCGACCACTGTGCCTTAGAGCTTGTTAGTAAAAGATGAGGTCATTAAGACCTCGTAAAAAATACATACAATATGTCAATGACAAACATTTGCCTATTTTCATTAAATTATTCTTATACAAAAATGTTATGATTTTCATTTATTGACTGAAACCCAATTTCCCCATGATAAGCATTATAAAAGGAATTTATTAACTTACATTATGAGATTTTTTAAGAAGTAGAATGGAGTTATCAAATTTATTACTGAGAACAGTTCAAAAGCTAAATTCATAAATTTTATAGATTTAATAAAAGCAAATACTTTTTCATAAATCTGTACAGAAAATATATAATACCCTTTATAAATTGATATCATAAAATGATTCATGTCTTCGAAAATGAAATTTTACGTTTTCTATACTATAGTAGGTACTATTATTTAGTTAAACGAATAAATAAAATTAAACAAAATAAATTTTAAAAGAAATCTAAAAAAATTGTGTATATACGAGTGTATATGAAAAACTTTCTTTTGTTATGACATTTAAAAGAATATCTCTTCTACTCGACTGGCAGAGCTTTATACATTTAAATATATTTTCACTATGTATCAGTAATAAATGTACACAATGACATATAACTTTTTTTTTCTACTTTCTACTTTCTATAATATTATATTAATTTATAAGGAAATCTATAAAACACATTTACATAAAATAATATTTTATTTAGCAAGGACGAAATACAAAAGATTGAAAAATATAGCGTTGGTCTAATAGCGCGTTGTGTCATCAATAACAGAAATTAAATATGAGAACATCATATAATATTTCCTTTTTAATAAATTGACGATAAATAAAATTATTATTAAAGTAACAGACACAAAAATCCCTTTTGTATTCCTTCCTAGCTATATTGGACTATTGTGCGAATAAATGGCAGAAGCCTGAAGCGATCTTAACTAGCTCATACCAGAGTTGTTTGGCGACTACAAACGTTAGGTGCTTGATGAAATTGAACGTATAGCTAATGCTTGGCTGTATGAATTTGTATTTCAATACTGTAGAGGGTGTGTTTACTTAAACGTTGATAGCATAACGCTATCAAATAGGAAATCATTGAGCAGTTTAGCAGTTTATCTAAATTTTCTTACTATTTTTCGAAAACGTATTGAATGTAGAGGAACTCGAACCGGTCCAAGTGCTTCATTCTCTTACTACTCGTACTAAGCCTTATGTTCTTACCACGCTACGTTGAAATTCTTATACGTTTCGTTTTTTACTACTTATGTTTGATGTTAGTTTCAAAAAGCAAAGTTACAAGTCTCACTACGTTTAAAATTTCATATGCTTTCTTTTATTTTATTTTTTTTAATTTTTCAACATTCGTTTACTTCACACATGTAAAAAATATGTAAATTCATATTTTAGTGATTGATTTAGTACCTATTCTAGTATTTGAGTTTAGTTAGTTCGTTTTATTCTAGTATTTTTCTTTTATACGCGACAAGTAGCGTTTGACGGCATCGCCAAAGTCTAACATAACCTTCTTTCAACGTCTTTCATATTAAGCAATATTTCCTTATTATATCGATCAGGCTGTCTTTTGTAACTCTGACGCGGATATTTCCCTGAAGGTTGCCTAGTTTCTAAGTTATTTCGTGAGCTTTGATATTCACATCAAAAGGCAAATACTAGCATAGAAATATTTTAAGGGCGCTAGCTACTTTACCTTCAGTTCACATTTTGGCAGCCTTATTCTGGAATGATTTTATTTGAAATATTCTTATCTCATCTAAGAAAAGACAACGCACGGCGTTAAGGTTTGCCATTTATATACAATATCTATAAACAACGAAATAATGAAATTATTCTTAAATTTTCTCAGTTCCTTTCTTTTTACTTTGCTGTTTGTGGGAGATAGAAGAAATTATCGTTAAATTTCTAAAGACATATATAGTCTACTACTAGAGCCAAGCAATCCAATTAATAACGCACTGTTGGCTAGTTGGAACTGGTTCAGTGTCGTGTATCGTTTGTGATGTATTGTTAACTGTAATGCGGTGCAGTATTTTGTAGTAATAAAAATGATTAAAGCATACATTAATAACCGTTACAGTAATTTAACGATTTATAAAAAATGTATTATTATCACTCCTCCTCCCTCCTCCCTTCCTCGCTCAGCTCAGCTTCAGAAGCATAGTGTTGAGTTTCGTCACTCAATATGTAATTTCTCAAAAAATAGGCTTTAGAGTATTTTAACATTAGGCTGGCTCTACCTACCCTGCTATATGTCGAATACATCCTGAAGCTAAATACGAAAGGAATTTACTACTGAACGATTATGAAAACACACACTAAAAACTAATTTGAATTATTTAGTTCAATAGTATTAATATGAAGAATAATAAATTACATTTTATATGCTTAAATATAATATATCAACACTAGAAGCGCCGAGGATTGAGACCTCCCGTTTCAATTTTTATTCTTTAACAAACGTAAAATTACCAAAAAACAAAACATAAATAAAAATCAAATATTTTATGGTTTCATTATAAGATCGTGACAACTTATTAAATAACTCTAACAAAATTATAAGTTATTGAAATTTGTTAATATTATTAGAAGATCAAGTAATTAATGAATAATATTCTTTATACAGTGCATTTATTACATTTTTTTTTACATACGTGGTACTTCACAGGTGATTCATAATTGGAGCATTATAAATTTTATTGCGGCGTTGTGTTTAATTACACAACACGCAATGCCTCCAGAATTCAGCAAAAAATGCCAGCGGAGAGCTTTACACTAGACTCCCGGGTTCCCTTTACCTATCCTACCCTTGATCATATTTGTCTGATTTAGAGCTCATAAACTGGGTGAATAAGCAAGGGCACTTAAGAGACGTAAACGTAGACGAAAATCCTTCGTCCATACTTATGTGTTGTTTTGGAATGTAAAAACCGGACAAGCGTGAGTCGAAGAGGGTTCCGTACAAAAATTGGAGGTCTTGAGCTTTTTCTGAAATTAAAGCCCTTTCATCTGACCTGGCTACTTTGAACTTAAATATATTTTAAATTATATAAATGTCTAAAATTAGTAAAAATCAAAAAGTATTATCTACATAAATTAACAAATCATAAAATTACATACAATTAAACTTGCGTATGTGACAAAAATGAGACAGAGGCGCTTCTAGTGTTAAAAAACTTTAATTAATTTGAAAGTTGCAAATATATTCGATGCATATACGATACGGCTTAACGGCTTTAAATGAAATTTAAAGCGCACAAACGTGTTTGTACACTGATAAGCGAGAAAATAAGATTTTGTTTACATATTTTAATCAAATCGACAGATTTTTTAAGCTTAACACTATTCTTTTTCGCTTTATTTCTACACGTAGCAGGGTAGGCAGAGAAGACTTAGTTTTAAAACACTCCGTTCCCAACATTCCGCCAAGTTTTCGAGACATTGCATGTTGAGTGGTGGAACACAACGCTGTTAATATAAAAAAAAAATCTATTATGAAATAGCTTTTTTAAAATATCATGAAAATTTATATTAAATAATTTTTGATATTTCCCTTAAATTCTCTGTCTACACCTTTCAAGTTAAAACAAACTGAGCCATTTTGCTCGAGTAAATCACATTCACTGAATATTTGTAGAGCCAAAAGTCAACACGAGGCTCACGAGGCCCTGTATTCTCTAAGATTACGCTCAATGTTAATTTTAATTTACCGAAATCATTTGGGTGGTATATGCAAATACACTTGCGTCACTGGTGGAGCATTATAAATCTTAGAAGCCCTTATATAGGCAAATTTTCAACAAATACGACGACTGTTTTTGATGTGTGCAATGAAATAGAAGTATATTTAATATTTTCATTTCCTCGCTGTGGTAATAAGGCAAAACGTGGCTTGTTGTGGTTGAATTTCACCAGACAACACGCCATACCTGAAAAATTGAGCAGAAAATGTGGAACAGCGTATGTAAGCACTAGGTTCCCTATGCCTACTTAGCTATGTGAGAAAAAGCTCGAAGCTGACGTGACATTGATATAACATTAACGTTACCGATATGACATTAACGTTACAATGTAAAAACCAAAGATTTATTTACTGCTGATTACGTTTAATTTTGAATAATTGAAATGGGTAAAAAAAAATCCAATTGATGCCATTACGATGTCTGAACCCTAAAAATTTAAGTTGAAATTATTATTGATTGACAGAAACTAACTCACAGAAACTCAGAAGTAATTCGAAAAACAATGTATTTGCATTTAATTAAATCACGATGAAATGTTATTCAATAACCACTCATTATATTTCAATTAATATCTAATTAATTATCATATAATTGATAGTTAGACTGTGGCTATATAATCAGGAAAAATGCTCCCAATACAATTATTATTTTTTTTTAAATAAGTAATGAAAATTAAAAAAGAATGTATGTAGAAAATATACTTAGACAAAGCTCAGTGAATAACTGATGTGGCGTTGTAAACAAATATATGCATAAGTTTCCTTATAAAAATTTCAAAAGTGATAAGATTCTCGCTAGTATGAGAATAATTAGATATTCAATTATACTAGATCATAACAAAGAAATGTTCTAAAGACACGGTCGGTCAAAGTCTTTGGCGCACAACAACTCATATATATAAAAAAATAAGACTGCAAATGCGATAGATGCGGATTCGATAACGTTAATAAATTATTTTCATTTGTGTTAATACATTTTTTCATTTCCCCACTTTGGTACAAGAAAAAGCAAAGCCACATAAATTTATATTGGTGGACGTGGTGAAAGAGGTATGCAGAGACCGTAGCGTTTGGCGCTCCGTTCTCTATTACTACCCTATTAGGGAAACAGTGTATAGGTACTTTAATTTTAGGTTTTTAAGAAAATTTAAAAGAACCATTACGACCATTATGTTAATTATTTCAATTTTACAGAATACAAGCAATAATAAAACGTAATAAATAAAAAAGAAATAATATTAAAGTTTTATTCCCGACTGCTAAGGAAGGGTTATGTTTTTCGCGCGTATCTTGTATGTATGTAATATTCTTTATTACCTCGTATCTCCAGAACCGCTGAATGGATTTACATATTTGAGGTATCATTAGATTTGTATTAGCAGCCCAAGTGTTCTTAGATAGGTGACGTTAAAAAAAACTAATCATGGCGGCTGTGGTACGCCATTGGACTTAGTGAAAAAACATTTTTTCGTTTCGAAGACTACAATATGGGTACCAAATTCAAGAGCTCAATACGAGGATTTCAAAAGGTATATCATGATTATCATTACTATAATAAATTCAAACAAAAAAATGAAAAATAAAAAATATTTGTAAAAACAAAAACCCCGACTGCATAAAACTAAAATGAAAATAAACAAGCCTAATAGTTTATTCGGCTTAACAGTCGGGACCTATAAGTAATTCTTCAATCAATAAAATCTTTAGCAGGAACCCCGCATAATTTGAAGAGGTCCCGACTGTTAAGCCGAATAAACTATTAGGCTTGTTTATTTTCATTTTAGTTTTATGCAGTCGGGGTTTTTGTTTTTACAAATATTTTTTTATTATTTTACAATTTATTTGTACATTAATTAAATATACTTATACATATAATAAGAAGTCTCTATAAACTAAAATAAAATAAAAACCACAAACATAAAAAAAATATTTGTAAAAACAAAAACCCCGACTGCATAAAACTAAAAAGAAAATAAACAAGCCCAATAGTTTATTAGGATTAACAGTAGGGACCTCTTTAAATTATGCGGGGTTCCTGCTAAAGATTATAGATCCCGACTGTTAATCCTAATAAACTATTGGGCTTGTTTATTTTCTTTTTAGTTTTATGCAGTCGGGGTTTTTGTTTTTACAAATATTTTTTTATATTTCATCTTTTTGTTAGAATTTATTATGGTAATGATAGTCATGATATACCTTTCTGAAATTCTGAAATTAAGCTCTTTAATTTGATACCCATATTGTGGTATTCGAAACGATTTTTTTTTTAACTACGTCCAATGGTGTCCCACAGCCGCCATGATCATTTTTTATTAACGTCACCTATCTAAGAACACTTGGGCTGCTAATACAAATCTAACGACACCTCAAATATGTAAATCCGTTCAGCGGTTCTGGAGATACGAGGTAATAAAGAATATTACATACATACAAGATACGCGCGAAAAACATAATCCTTCCTTAGCAGTCGGGAACAAGAATAAGACTTACTTAGGTCTAACTAAATAGTAATAGGATAACAGTGTAGTAAACAACCACGATAAACGAGCTTAATAATAGATTTATATAAAATAATATTACTCTAATTGAAATCGCCTATAAATTATTTTTGTCTTTTTTGCCTTCGAAATAAAAAATATAATAATTATTTTTTCCCAGCTTCTCCCGTTTATCCTGCAAAGCATGGTAGACAGAGAAACACTCCGCTTTCGGCAAAATTTCACGACATAGCCTTGTTGTTGTATGTGGACTGATGGGACTCAATTTTCAAGGTTTTTTTTTTGTTTATTGTTTATTGTTAATAATGTTTTTATTTGTAATTTCAATATTATTTTTACAAGAGCAATTTATAAAAAAGATAAAATCAAATCAGCTTCACGCTGTATCCCGCACACAGCAGGGTAGGCAGAGGGAACCTAGTTTTAAGACACTCCGTTCCCCACTTTCCGCCAAGTTCTGGAGGCATTGCGTGCTGAGTGGCGGAACTCAACGTCGCGCTTTGCCTCGACACCAGAGCGAGGAAATGAAAATATAAATGTAAATAAATATTTCTTTTCCACGAGTGGGGATTCAACCCACAACCAGTTTTACAGTCACACTCTGTGCCCCTGCGCCACGATTGGCCTCAGGAAGAGCAATTTATACAAAAATACATATTTTTATTGCAACTATTATTCCATGTCAATTAGTTGTCCATGAATCACAGTTCACTTCAACATCCGGCCATTAAGCACAAAATCCATAATGCACGTAAAACCACAAGAGAACAGTAATCACGTACATCTACTGAATATTCAATATTCAAATTGCAGTAATATTGATCACCAAAACTAAGCTAGTGAAGAGACGCACTTTCTGAGTTCTATTTAGATGATAATTCCCAAAGGATAGATTAGTGAGGGAAAATAATTTACATTTAAATTTATTTTGGTATTCCATTTCATTATATTGCTTCACGTTTTTCTGCTTTGAAAATATTATACTAAAATCTTTTTTTTTTGTTTTATACAAAAGTGTATTTTAAGTAAAGAAAAACGATTATTTGTGTGAAGGATCTATTAAAAATGTTGTATGAATATTATGAGAACATTTTTATGAATAATTTAAAAGAAAATTACTTTTTGAAGTTTTTTGG
Organism: Heliconius himera; assembly: GCA_021202915.1. Lineage (NCBI taxonomy): Eukaryota > Metazoa > Arthropoda > Insecta > Lepidoptera > Nymphalidae > Heliconius > Heliconius himera. The sequence goes on along the minus strand of JAJHJA010001138.1, from coordinate 71,281 downwards.
CGTACTTAGTAAAGATAGCAAACACAGACTTACTCACAAACAACTTATCAGATAATATATTTTTAGTTAAATTCAAAACAATCTTATTGTTAAATCATATATTTTGCTTTGCAATTTATATTAGGAAATTGTATTTTTTTTATTATTATTGATATAATAATAAATTGTTTACAGTTAGATTTATACCTTGTTTCTGTCTATAAAAATTAAAATACAGGCAGTTCTATAGAGGACAGACAGACAGACAGAGAGATATATTGCACCACTCAGTATCCCGCCCGATTTTCAAGATATTGTGTATTTAGAACTCACAATCGTCGCGCTTATAATAAGACGCAAGTGCTGTGGCGCAGCGCCAAAGCTTAGCGTGAACTTCATTTAACCATATTTACTTTTGTATCCAATAAATTACTACATCACTATGGATAAAGCTAATGGCAAATAAATGTTTACTGATTTCATCATTAGATGTTGATTTTATTTCTTATTTGAATGTTATTCCAAGAGCTTTTTTACACAAAAACTATATTTACGTTAAAAGTAATATTTAAAAGCAATTCTATTTATCCAAAGTTTATTTGCACACATATATTTGTTTGTTCATATGGAACTAAACTGGAAGTTGGAGTCTATAAAAAGAATATGAAGTCGTCCTACGTACGGAGTAGATATAGCAAAGCACAGACGTAAAAACAGATTGAAATAGTAACTCTTGCTCGCAATATTGCAAACCGTTTTAACGACAAAAAGCTTTGCCAATCTAACTTGGGTTACTTAAATAAAAAGATCTATTGTGACGCAATAGTGACTGAATGTGATGGTTGTAAGTTCAATCCAATATGAATATAAAGGATTTTATTATTATGAAATCCTAAATAGAGACCATTGTAACCCACTGGAACAGCGTCTGATTGTAAACACAATGATTGGTTGGATTCTCACTTGATTGAAAATATTATTTTCATTTCTCAACTCTGGCGACACAAAGGCGCGGGCAAAGCATCCCGGTAATTATTATATAAGTTTCTAAATATTTATTTAGTATGTGATTAACATGTAAAAAATATTTCTTTTCTTCCACAAAACGCAAGGCTTATTCAAAAATATAAAGTCTGTTATTCTCAAATATCGTTAATTATGGCAGCATTACTGTGCTAAAACGATACAAGACAAATCATTTTGTTTACAATATCCTCTAACAAAAAAGTATAAGAAACTCAATACAATATTTTGATTTTTGTGAAAAGATTAATATCCATTAATCACCTCGCCGCATTGTTTACTTGCAAGCAGGTTACGTCATTGTTTATAAACTTTTGTAGCTAAAAATCTTAGCTATTATATATCGCAGGCCAATTTTTTTTTAACTAAAGTCAATATGTACATTATTATAACGTAATTCATTAGAAATAAAACTATTATAAATCATTAGTTTAATAACTATTTGTAATCTGGAAAGTTTATCTTAGTATATATTTAGGCGTATTTAAGAGGTTTTATTTTCCGTAGAATATGAAATGCAGTTGGCGGTAAATAAAGTGTTATGTTAGTTTTGTATTCCATGACAGATTGAACAAAACAATAAATAGAGAGTAGTGTAAGACTAAACTCTTCTGCGTGATTGAGAAAAAAAACAGGACAAGCGCGAAATAGACTCGCCTACCTCTCCAAAACCTAGGGTTCCGTGCAAAAATTGAATTTGAATTGAATTCAAGCTTAGACTGAGCAATGTCATCTAATACCTCCCTGGAGCCAGCGGCTTTAATACCAAAGGGCTATTATTTTTTTAGGATTTAACCACAAATGTATAGTTTTCAGATTTTTTCCTGAACTAGTACTACCTAAAAGAATAATTATTTATTTTTTATGGCTTATACGTATACCTTGTAGATAGGTAGTACGCTATTAATTTTAATTCCCTTTGTGTCGAGATATGCGTTTTTTGCAATATAAACGACCATATCTTTTTTTAAGTAAATGTAGAAATACTTTTTTCAGGTAATAAAAATGAAATAAAGGGACCGTAGATCTGAGTATACCTATAGTTTGATATTAATTCGATATCTCCAAGTGCTGCTGAGATAAAGGCTATTGACAGTCAGACAGACAGACAGACAAACAGTGATCTTATAAGGGTTCCTTCTTTTCCTAAAAGGTACGGAGCCCTAAAAAAGCAAAAATAAGAATTTAAGATGTTATAAGCTTTTCGTATCCATTTCAAAATAAATCAACATAAAAAACTAATCTGAAGTGCATAAGGACAACTGTCGTCACACATGAGAAAGATTTATAGCAATGTTTCTTTTGGGTCGTATATTAAATTACATGTATGTAGGGAAATATATCATTTTACTGATTTACGCCTAATGTTTATTCGATGATGACATACGTTAGAAGTTTCGGCCGCTTATTTCGACGCACCCATCCCTACAATAAATGGAATGTCTATTTAGTTGATATTTTGGATAATATTTGGTTTCTTGTTTTAGAGAATTCGTATATTATGAATATTGGTTGATAAATTTATATATGATAGTTTATGGAGTTTTAATTGAGTAAAGGCAAATTACTTCTATATATTCTATGGACGATTTCATAAAATTTGAGTTTAAGCTGTCAATATCTATATTTGCTTGTGAAATATTTTTATTTTCCTATGTTTTCCATGGTGATCGGTCCTACATCTTCTGCATCAAGCGGCTTTCAGCAATCTTGATTAGATCATCTGTCCACCTGATATTGGGGCCTGCCCACTGAGCTTTGTCCTGTTTGTGACCGCCACTCCTTAAATTTAAAGAGATCAGAACCTTTCTACCCCAACGGCCATCGGTTCTTCTCATCCACTTTCATTTTGGCTAAGCAATTCTTCGAGAAATTTTAAATAAAACTATTTTAACCGGATTAATCGCGTATATTTTGTATGTTTATACATTTTTGGAAACCCGACGTTTCGAACACTTTGCAGTAGTCCGTGGTCACGGGTAGACTGAGGTGGCATTCGTCTGTCAGTTGACATAATTATTATATCAAACTACCGCCAACGATTTCTTAATTGCCTCGCGTACTGCCCTGGATTCCTGCAGAATGACCAACAAGCCACCCACAGTAGAGAGACAGCCAGCATTTCTTCCATATGTGAAGGGGGTTACAGACAGGAACTACGAAAATTTAAAAATGAAAATTATATATATTACGAAAATGTACAAAAGGCGGCCTTATTGTTTCATAGCAAGAATGCAGTAGATGAAGTAGAAAAATAAAGATAGGGATAGGGTGCAAATAGGATAATTTAATTTGGATGATCTGTATTGGGATTTCATTTTGTTATAAAAAAGAATATATTATGGTCGACTCTTGTATAGTTAGCTGTTTAAGTCATAATTTTTCTTTTACAAAAATTGAGTTTTTTACAAAAATATATACAAATAACTAAATATATTTACTTATAAAGGTCCAAACTACCTGTTAAAAATAAGGTATTTTTACATCCATTATAGTCTTAGTGGGTTATGTAATTCATTATAGCTCTTAAGGATTAAAAAAAGAATCATTTCAAGTTTGGTTAGGTAAAGAGAAAGAAGCTGATAGCGGACAGTGGAGGCTAACGGAAATACACATTTCTAAAGGAGTCTTTAAAACCTATTGTACCCTGGTCATTTGTCCCAGGTACCTACTACTCAAAGCTCCTCACCCTACAACTCAATAGACCCGGTAACCTCACGATGAATCTAAGATTTTTTTCCTGGTATATTTGTATATAAAAAAACATTTACAATAAAATTTATCATTTTTATGAAATTTTAATATTCGACTTTACTCTTTGAACACTCTGTATTAAAATGAAAGCGTGGCGTTGACTTTTATATTCATAGGGAAATGGACAACTGAGTATTTAATATTAAAATTGAGAATATATATCAATTTTTATTTTAAAAATGTTCGCTTCAAAAATATTCCAAAAAGAATGCATATTTAAAATCAATTTAAAGAATGCATATTTCAAGTCTTTCCTATAAGTTTTATTTTATAATAATAACTAATTTTCTTTCCAATTTCAAAAACTCTTCATTCATTAATTTTTCTACGCTGATTCGAATCTTTGTATTTTTTGCTTCATTTTTATAAAGAGGAAAATTAAATAACATTTTCCTCATGAAACATACTTTCACATTAATTAAGACGACGAGTTCACATTAATTTCAAAAATAAATCCACTACTATGTAATATAAAGAAAATTGTGCGTGAATTGAACTGTCTGTGATTTCAAAATATCCGTGTTCTTTTAAGTGCATATACTTATTTATACGATACTAAAACACAAACAAACGATTTTTTATTTAAATCTTCGGAAGAGCTGGATTTTTATGGGCTTTCACTAAAAGATAGACGGAGTTGTGGAGCTACATATAGGAATTCCCGCGGCATCGGGAAGTACACGAGAAAAACGCGCTTACATTGCGCGAAATAGATTACTATAGAATTATGAATATATTTAATTGTTATTAAATTATAAGAAATGTATATAAAATGTAATTTACTATAAAAATAATTATGGAAATAAAGTATGTAATTACTATTCAAATGTAAATCAAATACCATCAAAAACATCCTGTAAAAAAACCCATGTCTCGCAGCTCAGTCTTTCTACCGTAAAAAGTTGTGAGATCCATGTAATACCAAGTCTGTTAATCTATTTAGTCTCTACTTAAAGGACCTTCTGTCTTAAGTTATTACATAAGTTATTATCATGCCAATATTAAAAATATTTTACGTTTTAAACAAATAGATCGACTTGGACATCGCATGAAAACACAACCTATCGAAAGACATAATAGACATCATATTCAGAAGGACTCTGGTGAGGAATTCGGTTGCTGGCCCGTCGTGCTGTGTAGTGTGATACATACTAATAATCAAATCATGCGATGTCCAAGTCGTTTTATTTACAAATAATAAAAGCTTATTCTTAAAAAAAGTTTTTTTTTATTTTATTAATATTTATTAAATAATATAAGAAGTAAATATATATATATCAATATTACCATAAATAATATTTTTAATTATATAACATTTAACTTTATAGATTTACATTTATATGTTGGCAATTGATATTTCTCTATGTTTTTCCACTATAAACAGAAGTGGTTAAGTAAGGTGGTCCTCTTCTCTTATCGTCAGACGGAGGATATAAAGCTAAGTATTAAATTGTTAATTAATGTTAATAAATTATATTATCAATACGTGTATAATATATAAATCTTTATAAACTTGTTATGTAGTTAAATAATGGTTGATATCATAAACTTCTTTTCTTATAATTTTGTGTTGTATTACTCTCTACTGATAAATATAGTAAATATATGAATTTCATAACTTCTTTTACTTCTAGAACCTTAAATTGCTATTTCAATTACTTATAATTAAATTTCTGAACTTTGCAACACTTGTTGCAAACAAAATAAAATTAAATCTTAAAAGATTTAAATTATGATTTTTAGGTGTGTTATAATATAGATAACCATACCAAAATAATTATTCAATTCTCCTTAATTAATATTAAATAATTATTCGTATAGTTCAAGCTGGCGAAGCGAAGATAGGCATAGGAAGGAACAAAGTATAGTTAATCTGAAATCTTTTAAATACGCAAATGAAGTTTTAATACTTTAAGATAAAATCTCATTAGTGAGTGAAGTTGACTAGTACATATGTTCCTCAATTTTAACGACATGAGTAAGTTACTATTTATGTTCAAACCTATATTTATATACTCTTAAATTTGAGTTTTGCCACTATACATACAATGTCTCGGAATCCGACGGAGAACGGAGAATGGATCAGATTACAAAATTAATTGGAGTAACCTGTCATGTTGCACGGCTCAAAAATTTTATCTTTTCTCTATAAAGTTACAGGTGACACAATTAAAAGATTTTCATAAAAAGTCTATAAATGTGAATGTTTGGATGCCTAAAATGTTTATTTAGTATAACCGTCTCACACAAAAGCCTGGAATTTTCACTCAGTATAAAAAGTTTTAATTAAAAGATTTTCATAAAAATTATCTATAAATGTGAATGTTTAGATACCTAAAATGTTTGTTTAGTTAAACCGCCTCATACAAAAGCCTGGAATTTTCACTCAGTATAACAAATAAACTCAGTATAATAAAATTTCCTACGTATAGAATTGATACGATTAATTATTATCTCTATGCCGTACCTTAACGACTGTTATCAACTTAGCACAGTTTTTTATTTAAAAAAAAATGAATTCTGTAATCTTTGCAGTTGTAAGGTTGCAATGTACTCTTATAAATGGTTTATTTGATGGTCTACGATGTTTCATATTTGTGTTAAATTAAAAAAATAACTAAACTAAAGTTTCTTTAGAAATTAAAGGTCAAGCTGAAAACATCCTACAGATATACAGTCAATGGAAGAATAACGAAGGAAGAGGAAATATATTTTAGGTTTGCTAGGACCAAGACTTCTTAACTTTTTGCTTAGTCATTCACTCTAGTATGTCTTTGGGTAGCACTTCTTAAGTACCTTTCCGGGTACTACAGTTACCGTAATATATCACTGTCTCACTTGAAGTTAATAAATGAAACACATCTTGTTGAATAAAGTGGAATTTCTTTAAAAAATAATGCTTTACAAATCACGAACTAATCTTATTGAAAAGAAAAATTCCTAGATAATTTGTTGATATTCGTATATAATTAAAATGAATTATTAGATATTATTAATTGGTACTCTTACATAAATTAGATTTTATGATCACGCTGTATCCTGCATATAGCAGGCTACGCAGGGCAAAACTAAAATTATGACACTCCGTTTCCCACCTTCCGCCGAAGTCGAGAGGAATTGCTGGTTTGATTTTTTTTTTAGTTATTTGCTTACTTTTCTGTGTCGGGATTTTTGTTATCATCAACTTCACGCTGTATTTAATTATCAATTATTAATAATATCGATTATTAAAAACTTCGTAAAAAGTAAATTTAGATGTAGAGGCGTTATGACAATTTCAGCATTACAAATATGCCTTTAATTCATATAAAACATCTCGCATCTGATATTTCGAGCTGACTAAACAAAGAACCTTAGGAAAACATTCATCACGTATAGAGTGTACCACCGACGCAATCATCTGCAATTACACTTGACTTCGTTCGATTTCAATTGATCTTTACACCTACAATTCCATTAAGTCATTGGTGTAGCATAAGTATAACGAAGAGTTTTATTAAAGCTATTTTTGTTTCGTTTATGAAATGTATAAAATTTATCGCAGCATATATTCTAATCTACTTCAGTCATAGCAGAAGACAGCAGGTAGGGCAGGTAGGGCAGGCAGCTATATTTTTCAATTCACTACCTTGAGTTTGATGGGCGATGTGTTCTTCACTTTTCACTTATTTTTCTCTAAGTCTATTCTTTTATCTTCTAGTGGCCATTCCACAAATGTAAAAAAATCAAATTAAATGAGAAAACAGTAACATTTTCATATATCTTAACAAAAATATACATTTTCATCGAATGCAAGCAAACGTATACACGTTATAAAACCTATATCAACAATCTTGAAATATTCCTTGATTTCGAAATGTACGTTTTAATAAATTATATCATGAGTTCTCGACTTCTCACACTATAAGAAACCCAATATCACACTAAAGGTGAAAATCGTAGGAGAATCTTTATGATTGAGAATCAAATCTACATGCACCTCTTGCAATTTTGAAACTAAACTAGGCCTTATCATCAAGTAAATGCTGATTCTTTGACTTTAAAACTAAAGATAACATACTTGTATATATGCGTATAAGAATTATAACGTTCTAGATAAGAACGTATGGCTTAGTGGACCGAGTGCTCATCGCATCTGATATATGCGATAGACAGAAGAAACCTACTATTAATACCTACTGCTCCCCACTTTCCGCCCAATTGGTGTTAAGTAGAAATCAACGTATTGGAACTTAACGTTATTAAAGCGAGGAAAAGAAAATAACTTATTACTCCTAATGGGAATCGACTAAGTCTAAATAATAAATAAAAATGTTTATTAATCGGACAACCAATGATCCATAAGTGTTAGTAAAATACAATAAAGCTTAATATCTAGTGTTAGTACTTAATAACTAATAGTGACTTGGTAACGTCACACATATGCCAGATCAGTGGACAGTCCCCACTGTCGGCAATAGCCTTCAAGATCTCAGTTACGGCTGCCGCGGACTCGCCTTAAAAGAGAGCTCGCCTTTTTACGAAGAATGGCCGGGAAACTGTCGACTACTGTACCGCGGCAGCCCCAACAATGCCCTGAAGGCGTTATTGTATTGAACACGCAACGCGCTTTACGATCTCTGGGTATAGTTGACCCACAGACTGCCCGTATAAAAAGAAGTACAGTAAGCTTTAAAAAGCGTGATCTTAACTGGTGTTGAGCAACGAGCAAATCTGCGAGCCAACATGTTCGCCCTGATCGACAACGCCCTGCGCTCTCGTTCAATATCTGCATCATCCTTAAGATTTTCTGTGACAATGTGGCCCAAATACTTGAATTGGTGTACTCTAACAAGATTTTTCCCGTTCAGCTTAATTGAAGGTACATTTTTCGGTAGACTATTCCCAGACTTGAAGACTAGATACTCACTTTTCTTACTATTGTACACCAATCCATGCACTTCAGCATATGACTCACAAAAAGCCAGCATCTTTCTAATAGCACTGACAGAGGGAGCCAGCAGCACCATGTCATCCGCATAACTAATATTATTAAAACAAACGCCACCAAAAAACTCTTTAAAATTATTAAATTAAATAAATAAAGCTCTTGCACTTCAAGGCCTGCAGAATTTTTCCTTTCTCTCACACCCATAGGTTGACTGGAAGAAATCTCTGTAAGGGATATAAATTAACCTTTGCCAACAATATTATGGACTATGTATCAGTCTTTGTTATTAAGTGTAGTGTTAATAAAGAGTATATAAATAGTTTTTTTTTTAAAATTAATAATCAACAAAAAAGTAAAGTAAAAGTTTGTTAAATTTAATAAACGAATACTCTCACTTCTAATAGTTTTTTTATAACCACAAACGTTTCAATATTCTTGTTTTAGTATGAAATTCTACAAACAAAAAATATTTATTTGATGAAAGCTGCAATTCGGAAAATATAAATAAAAGCTATCCAGTCTGAAAAATACACGCACTCACACCGTTTATTTTTGAATAGAAATAGATTTAGTTATTTTTTGGTAACAATGTGCCATGAATGCATACTATGTGGCGATACGATATATGTATTTCCTTTATGAAATTTGTTTCGTTTTTTAGTTTTTTGCAAGGTCCTTTATTTTATACATCGAAAGAAGTAAAAGTGAAAAAGTTGGATTCAATTTCACAATATATCAGACGATATAATATAAATACAGATATTTAATAGTACGTATACCATTAATTTTTTTATATGTATAAATATTATAATATTTTATATCAACAACTCAGTTCAATAGTTGCCTGGAATGAACTCGTTCGGAAATCGAATGTCACTTGCATTCATTATGTGATATGAATGAGAATGCGTTGTTGTGTTATTCATATTAAATATTAAAAAATATTATATGCTAGTCCTATGTCAAGAGGTAATTGATATATAGAATTCAGTAGTATTTTTTGAATATTATACAAAATCTAACACTAAAATAAAGATGAAACTACTTCGACATAATGATGGCAAATATAAGTTAGTTTTTAAAAGATTGTTACAAGTATAAGGATGATATTCATTTGGGAATATATCTACAAACCTAAGTAGTAAATTTATAATTTATCAAATAAATTAAGTATATAAGTGAAATATATTTAGATAATAAACTTCATATATACATGCCCAGTTACTGTTGCTTGCTTTGCAATAATTGATTTTAACTATTTGTCTTTGAAACAATCTATATCTATACTTGTATACTATTATATGAAGAGGAAAAATTTGTGTGTGTGTATGTTTGTAATGGATAAACTTAAAAACCGATTTTTTTTTATTTTTTACTGAACCGATTTCAAAACTATTTTCACTATTAGAATGCTTCATTATTACTGAGTAACATAGGCTATATCTACACTTAGAAAAAATTAGGGATCACTATCAAAATTTCTATAAAGTACTTATTTAACGTAGCGGGACTCGAACCTGCGCCTCTTGGAAACCGACCAGGCGCTCTAACCACTAAGCCATACATTCTCATCAAGTCAAAATTTTTGTACGTTTGTTATAACTGATTTATGTTGTTAGCATCTCCGTAGGAAGATTTTTACAAATTTCCGCCCAAAGATAATTACTAAGAATTATCATATGGCAAGAGAGAATGTTATTTATTAAATATTTTTAAAAATTTTTTAAGTATTAATCCACACTTAGGAAAGAAAATTATTTGTTTAGAAAACGTATAAAAGTTTGAACGTAGCGGGGCTCGAACCGGCGCCTCCTGGAAACCGACCAGGCGCTCTGACCATTAGGCCATACATTCTCATCAAGCTACGTCGAAATTTTTATACGCTTGTTACAACTTACAAAAATATCTAAATATCCTTATTATTCGAATAAAATATACTGCATAATTTTTTTAACCCAAATTTAAAAAAAAACTTGACATTTTTTTGCGATGCTTTGACATAAATTGGGTAAGCATTAGCCGCTGTCAGTAGAAGAGCAAGTAGCTCAAAGCTACGTGACCTGAAACACAACAAACTACCCACGATATTTTATTCCACAGAACAAAATAAGGCAATTCTAAAACCGAAGGGGATCCATTAAATTGAATTAAGCATATACATACGTATAAATATCCTGGTGCTAGAGTTATACACAATATTATTGTTACGCTCAAAACACAATAAAATGTACATAAAATTATTTTATTTACCCTACAAATACTTTGAAGGATGTTGTTTGAACGTAATTAGCTTCACGGAAAAATATCAGATGCTTGAAACAAGGCTTTATGCCAATGAAACAAAGCATCTTTTAATATATTAGGTAAATTTTATGACGGTCCCTAATGAATGTCAGGGCTTAAGGAGCACGGCATCTATAGGTATTCTAATTTATTTACATTTTATTGTACATAATTAAAATACAAAAATAAACAAAAGAAAAGACATAATTAAATAAATATACAATTGATGCTCAAAAGGCGGTTGATGCAAAAAAAAAACAAAATAAAAGTAAAATAAAAAAAATTGATTGATAATTATATTTATTTAGTTATGAAACATTGATATTGAATATTAGCCATATTTTTGTTGCCCCTAATTCCAAAGCATCACGATAACGTCTTTTTTATCAACTTCGCCCTTTTTTGAGCAAACCACACTGTCCATTTCCCGCCTGAATTTGTGTAGGGAGTGACTAAATACCAACCCAACCCCGCGCTGAGTCTTATCAAAGCGCTATGTTCTCAATTAATATTATTCAGATATTAATTGACGTTTCTAACTAGCACTAAGTTCTATAATCACTTTAAACAAGATTGTTCCAGAACCGGAAGACGTGGCCAAGAGCAACTATTCGTTTAAACGCTTTCCTTTACCATCCCCTGTAACTTTAAATCCTGAGGGGTATAAAGTTTAAGTTCATATTTAACTTCGTAAAAGCTGTAAACAAAAGACACAAACTTAAAATGTTTTAAATTTTAAACTATTTAAATGAATTGCAAAGTAACTGTAAGAGTTTACTAGAGTTCAACAAATATAAACAGCAAAGTTTTGCTGAAGATTTTGTGGGGCGTATTTAATTTAGGTTGAAACTTTTCATTTAATACTAAAGGATATATAGACATATAATAAAACTGTAACTCATCACTGTCTGTACATGGAAGATATTTGAGGAAAAATGTTATTAGGGATATTTATTTATGTAATAAAAACCGAAACAATGATGATAGCGGGTCGCTAGTTTTATAAGAAAAGCGTACAATTTGAATTGTTAACGATTTCCTATAGATGCAAGTAATTACAATAAGGAAATACAATCTATTTTATAATTGATGGTCGTCGTGGCACAGCGTCCGACTGTAAACACTGCGGTTTTGATTTCGATTCCCTCTCGTAATAAATATGTTTCATTTCCAAACTCTGACATTAATTAAGAGAAAGTGTGGAGTGAGCTCGCATGGCTTGGCGTGGTCAATCAACACGCAACGTCTCGAAAGTGAACGGTGCGTGGGGAATGGAGTGTCTTAGTTTCCTTTAGTTTACCCTGCTATATGTGAGAACGTTAAGCCAGTAAAAATAATTATATAGTTAAAAAAATAAAAAAAACTAGCTTTCCTACAAAAATAAGTATAAGTGCTTTGGAAAGTACTCGGAGTTATAAGTTATACGAGTCGAATAGTTTACTAGTAACCTCTGAAAGGTTTTGCTAGTCAGATCCTGACGCCATCGCCAGATCCAGATTGTGTTATCGCCTAGGCTAAGTTTCATGATGACATATATTATTAAAAGTGAAATTACATACTTATGACAAATGAAGGACGGAATGAGTACCGCTAAAATCTTTAAGTCAACAGTATTTCACGCTAGCATAATTACCTACTCACATTTTATAATGAATTTTGCCATATATAATGTCATTAGCGTCATCTAAATTCCAAAGGGGATTTATGATTAGCATATTTCAAGCTTAATTATTTTACAGATTGCTGAATAAATGGTGTTTTGCACAACATGTTAATTTCGTATTTGCCAGTTACTTAGCACAATTCCTTATTCCTTTGTTGTTTTCACTCGAAGTTCTGGTATATATTACCACTGCGACGTTTAGTTCCGCCACTCAATACGCAATGTCTCGGTTATGAGAAATAGAGAACAGAATATCTTAAGAGAATGACATTAAATTCTGTCTTTCTATACCGCTGCAAAGCTTTTATTGCTTTAACTTTGAGGCGGTCGTGGCGTTGAGGCACAAGCGTGAATGAAATATTTAATATTTTCATTTCCTCGTTCTTATTATAAGACAAAGCGCGGCGTTGAGTTCCGTCACTTAACATAAATGTGGGAAATGAAATTGTCTTAATGGGAAACGAAGTTCTGCCTGCCTACTAAACGTAGGATACATGAAGCTAAAAAAACTATTAAATCGTCATAATTTTCAGTTTATTTTTTGTCTATATTTTTCTTCCCTTAGCGTAAAAAAATATTTATTTTATATATAATGTACATATCCATTTTTATAGATAGAGAAACAAGTATTTATTATATTACTATATATTTTTTACTAATAATTAATTAACATATTAGTACTTGATCGTTTGACTTAATTACGTTAGCTAACACAAAGGCTTTAAATAAATTATTTTCTCAAAGCGAAAATTTATCATTAACTTTTAATTAACTGAACCTTTCTAGGTTACGACTAATTAAATTAACTATTTTATTTATACTTATTTACATATCGTATTTGATTTCATAACATCGAACTAGGTTCTTGCTGCCTGCAAATAAAATACATTATATTTCTTTTTATAAAATGATTTATGATCATGAATCAATGATATATAATAATGAATCGCCACGATTGGCCTCAAGGGCACAAATTGTGACTGTAAAATCGACTAGTCGTGGGTTTGATCCCCACTCAAGGAAATTAAATACTTATTTAAATGTATATTTTCATTTCTTTTCTTTTCGTTCTGATATCGCGGCAAAGCGCAACTTGAGTTCCGCCACTCAACACGCAATGGCTCTAGGAATGCGGCAGAAAGTGAGAAACGGAGTGTCTTAACACTAGGTTCCATCTGCCTAACATGCTGTGTGCGAGATACAGCGTGAAGCTGATAAAAATGATAACAAAGAAAATAATTTACATTCAATTTGTTACTCCTTAAAGAATACAGAATATTATATTAAAATTTACATATACACATTTAAGCTCTTTTATAAATCTAGCTTATGAAATTGCTTTCAAATTTTAATTATGTACAAAATATATAAATAAAATATATGTTGATTTTAAAGTACCTTAAAGTATCATATATCATATTTAGCTGCATACTTGAACATTTCATGAATCTACATATCAGCGAGAATTAACGCTGAATTTGATAATATATTGCCGTAAGAGCTTTAATATACGAACTTATAATTCTAAATGGCTCATTTCGCAAAATAATTTGCCATTTGTAGCTTTTAACTGCCTTCGTATGGAAGACTTAGAGATATTTAAAATGTTGGTATACATCTTAAGATTTCAAAATAAAATAACATTATAGCGGACTAAGCTACTGTTTGACTGTATTCAATTTGCTTGTTACTTTCGATTTCGAACAAAAAAATATTCGGTTGAAATTCTTAAGCTATATTCTGATTGCATATATTTTCCATAATGATATAAATGACAAATTTATTTTTTTAAACAATTTTATTAGAAACCAATCGTGGCGCAGGGGCACATGCGTGTCACTGTAAGCGTGACATGTTGTGGGTTCGTTTGCCACTTCATGAAATGAAATATTTAATATTTTATTTCTTTAATTTCTTCGCTCTGGTGTCGAGTCAAAGCGTGGCGTTCAATTTTGCTACTCAACACGCAATACCTCCAGAATTCGGCAAAAAATGGGGAACAGAGTGAATTAGCACTAGGTTCTCTCTGCTTTCACTGATATATGCACGATACAGCGTTAAGGCAAAAAATATTTTTCATGAAGTTTAGACGCTTGAATCGACAATTGAAGAAGTTATAAAAAAGATTTCAAAAGGACTAGGCAGTACACAAAGCACATAAAGATTTTTTCCAATTGGCAACAAACACATAAACGTTAAGCGAAATTATCAACAAAGAAATATTTCGCACCATTTCACGGCGTAGAGTCGTATCGTAGTAATTGCTTTATCCAATAACCAAACAAACAATCAAAATATAATTGAATTTTGCCCGGAGTTTGCTTGAGGAGTGCCTTGATAGAATCTCGAATGTCTGCTGCAGCCCGTTTACTTTAGACTTGAAAAGTATTTACAGGTCAATACTTCTTGTCCGTCGTCCATATTCTTTGGCGCGATGACTAGATTTTTTTTTCATAGGATTTTGTTTCGATTTAAAATTCATTTAGAGAATGAAATGTGATAATATGTGTTAAAACCGACCACTTCTATGTATATGTATTTTTTCTATTATAAAATATGAGACAGATAAAAATAGTTTAGTTCATTTATTTACATGTATAATTAATAGTGTCTAATTTAGTTTTGTTTATTCGCGTTTCCGCTGTTTATTTTCTCTTTTAGCTTCATCCTGTTTCTCTCGTATATCAAAATAAAATATTGAAATTATATTATCAGCTTCACACTATATCCCACACAGCAGGGAAAGCAGAGGTAACGTAGTGTTAAAACACTGTTCCTCATTTTCCGCTGAATTTTAGAGGCATTGCCTGTTGAGTAGCGAAACTCAACGCCGCGCCTTATCTCGACATCAGAGAACATATAAATTTAAATAAATATTTCATTTTCCCGAGTGGGAATCGAACCCACAACCAGTCGTGTTTACAATCACACACCTGCGCCCCTGCGCCACGACTGGCCTCATAAAATAATAAAATACTTTTATAGTTAAAAATTGCTTGCTTAAATAAAAGAAGTTATAAGCACTTTTAATTACTCCCCGTACTTGTCGCTATCGTCGTCTTTCCATTATAATCACGAGCGTGTAATGGATGGCTATGAGAGCGTGACTAACTAGCTACATCTTAAGCTATCTATACACTAGAGATATGTTATAAAATCTGTATTACGTTTATTAGAGCGCTATAAGTATAAGAATAATTTATTGAAATATAAGGAAATTATTATTAATTATACATATTAAAATATTTCCTCCCCTGTAATTAGCAAGGAACCTACATGCCAAATTTCGGCCAGCCAGTAACAGAAGAGTTTTGTATATAAACATCAGAAATATTTCAGAACATAAACAATAAATAAGTAGATATTTTCTTTAAATTATAAAATATACAACATTAAGACCTAAATTTTATATATATTTTTCTGAACAACTCAATGTTTAGTATAATATCTCTGGTATCTCATTTTTAGAGCTTAAAGCTCGATTTTGCGGAACAATTTAGTTTTGACCTTGAAACTAACAGATTTACTTAAACGAAATCTTCGAAAAAAGATCATAACATTTCTTCAGATTTTCTTTACGTCTCATATATCCATGGCACGAAGCTCATAATAAGAAAGCACCGAAGCTTGACACACCCATCCTCGTTACGGGAGTTAGTTTTCATGACATTCATCTCATTCGAAATGAAAAGCTATTCAATTTAAGTCAAAGTGAGCTTTACACTAATTAATCTTTACTTTTATATCGTAATGCGGCGTTGAGTTCTGTCACTCAACACGCAATGCCTCCAGAATTCGGCAGAAAGTGGGGAACGGCGTGTCTTAACACTAGGTTCCCTCTGCCTACCCTGCTGTGTGCGGGATACAGCGTAAAGCTAATTTAGTTTTTTTTTTTTTTTATCGTAATGCTTTTTTAAAATTTCTTCCTCTAAAGAGTCTCCGGTATTAAACTAGTTGTATACAAAAAATATTATTATGTCGCACTCTTGTACATAACATGTTAATTTAAGAAACAATTTAGGATGGTGGTACAACTATCAGATGCACAGAATACCTGAATTGACCTGTGCCTGACCACAAAATATTTTAGAAAAGATATGCAAATTTGAGTATAGCGGGACTCGAATTCGTGGCTTGTGGATATCGTCCAAGCGTTTAGTTGTACTCTGAAAAATAAATATATTATTTTTCAGTGTGGAACAATTTTAAAAAAATATATTAATTAAACTTTATCTATGTTGCTAACATCTCTGTAGGGAGATTGTTACAAATTTCCGCTACCCAAAGATAATTACTTAGAACTATCGTTTGGCAAGAGAGAACTTTTTTAAATATTTTTTAACATTTTTAAAATGTTATTCCACACTTAGGAAAGAGGAATATCTATTAAGAAAACGTATAAAAAATTGAACGGAGCGGGATTTCAACCCGCGCCTCTTTGGAAAACGTCCAAAGGCTTTGACTATTTAAGACATACGTTCTTATCGAGCTACATCAAATTTCTTATACTCTTGTTACAACTTATTATATACAGAGATGCTAACAATATAATTGAGCTTTTTAACCAAAAATCGAAACTGAAGGATGTTTATTTTAATTCAAAATTGCATAATGTTCCAGATAATATAATATTATAGCTTGCCTTTAAATTATTAAACTTGTTAAGAAAAATCTAATATTAAAAGAAGGCAATTTATACACCTTTCTTTTCATTTTGCACATTATAAATAACTCGCACGAACGAGGCTAAGGAGCTAAACAGACAATTTATATCGTTGTTTGACTAAACTAGTGTACTAACATAACTCTACATAACCTTGTATTTACTTAACCGTATTAAGCTCGTAAAATATAGCAAAATTACATGCTATACTTATACGAGAACTATTTAATTTTTCATAAAGCAAATTTAGGTTAATTTTAAGTTACTACAGTAGAGTTCCTTTGTTTAAATTGCTGGTGGCTATTTAACCGTAAATTGTTAATTTAATCTACATAAATCATTTACATTTTATGTAAATACATAGGATATACATATAGCAGGGTGGGCAGAGACAACTTAGTGTCCAGACACTCTGTTCGTTATGTTGCGGAACTCCACAATGGAGTTTGCATAATCATAGCGTAAACCCAAAACTTTCGTGTTTGCAGCGTCTGTTCCACTACGATGGCCTCAAAGATATTAAATATATAATTTAGAAAATAATAAACATAATATACATTAAACAATATTGTAACTAGTTAGGTGAAGTGGAATAAGCTGAAATCTTCTTTGTCCTTTTCATTTCCAGAAAAAACTTTTCAGCAACTATACAAGTATTATAATGGTCCATTTCTTAGGGTCGGATAAACGTCTCTAATTGGATAAGTTGCCAAAGTCACTTAGTTGCCGTTTTGTTTAATAAGCAAATAAATCGGCAAAACGTGATAATTTTCGTGAAATAATTTTCATTACTCACATCTCCATCTAATTGGACATTCACAATTTTCCTTACTCATATCTTCCTCTAATTGGACAATTAAGAAATATTGAATAATTATATATAGCTATCTTGTTTCTTTTTATCTTTATTATTTATTTATATAATAGAATGTTAAAAGTGACCAAAAGATTATAATATTTGATGTTCACATCTGGTGATGTCACGACGTCACGGCCACGTCGGGGCCACGGCCCAGTGGGTCAGCGTCTGACTATAAACGCGTGGCCGTAGGTTCGATTGCCACTAATTGTGATTGGGGGAATTATTATATTTATTTTATTCTCATAATTTAAATCAATCTTGCTTAGTTAGCGCGACATTAAGTTCCGCATCTCTACACGATCAAAAATTGGGCGGTGCATGGGGACCGAATTATCTTAACACAAGTTTCCATCTGTTTACCCTGCTGCTCGGAAAGAGCATGCAGCTATTTTTAATTTTTTCATCTCCAATTTTTTTAATTAAAAACAATAGTATTTAAATTATAAATTTCTTTTGCTTTTATGCATCACATTTCATATACGAAATAAAGTTTCTAAAGGAATAATAAACAAAATTATTATAATTTTCGATGCAAGGTTCGAGATAAGTGAAACGGAAATTTTCATACATTTTTCATCGTAAGATTGACGCCCTTATACTGTGTGTGATTTGTAAATGCCTTATTACACCAAGGTCCATATTCCTTTGAACAGATGAATCCACTGTTGGTCGCTATCAATCTAAGATCAAATCGAAGCGCACAGAAAATTGCTTTTTATATATAAATGCATGTGAAAGACGATGTAGTTATCCTTTTGACCCTTTTAATCATGAATAGTGAATCTTGTCCTTTATTTGATTAAAACATAATACTCAAAATTTTGTATTCATGATTCTATTCTTATGATTCATATCATAATTCCATCCTTCTCTGTCTGTATGCCTGAGAAGTTGACCATTCTGTATGAAAAGACAATGCAATAGGCCAATAAAAAAATACATAACGTTAAGAAACAAAATGTGAAAGCAGCTCTCATTACCGCAAACTCTTCCTCTTTAGATCGATTTTCAAGTAAATCAAAAAAGAGATGAGAAAACGCGCCGTTGGATCTCGTCACCCCACAACTTTATTGTTTAAAATAGAGGTGAAGTGGATAACGATTTGTGTTTGCAGTAATCTTTTCTACATACCCTGGGGGGATTGCTTTTATAGTGAAGATAGAAGATCATTTTTTACTTTCACGCTGTATTCCTTATATAATAGTGTTAGCGAACTCGTGTAAAAGAGGGTAGATTTAAATGAAAAAGACTATAAAAGTAGTGGAATTGTGTCAATTGAGGGCAGTTGCTTGTCATGCTTGTAGGCAACAGCCATTATTGGAAGTAAACTCGTGTGAAGTATTGTTATTAGGTGACACATATCACTTATTGCAATTACACAGTATCCCTTTCCAAATAGTTTAGAAATATATAGACAATGTGTGTTTTTATCGTGTTTTTTTTTAAAAACGTTAACCACTTCCGATTTCTAACAATAGGATAAGCTTACGGAATCTAATGTTAATACACTCCGTTCCCTACTTTAGGCCCACTTTTTTGACATTGCGTGTCTGAATGATTGTATCTGTGCAAGTGACAGATCTCAACGTTGCGTTTTGTGTAAAAAAAAACGTAGGTAATATTATTATGGTGTTAATTTTGTAATATATAACGAAATAATGTAAGTAAAATTTATTCCTTGATATAGTAATACAATTATTTTACATAAGGTAACTCAAGATGAAATTACATATGTTAAGTCGTTTCTTGAAATTGAGGATTCAAAATTCATAGTTTCCAAACAAAGCATGGAATGTTTTTTACAACGACTCTTATTTTAAACACAATAAAAGCTCTTACACTAATAATATATACAATATACATATAAACATACTAAAACGATAGAATTTAAAATAAAAGTTTTACTAATATTATTTATGATACTTTTTTCCATTAAGGTATACAGTTACTTACATTATACAATCACTTTAATAGAATCTTTATTATGCTTTCGGAACTTTTGCTTTTTACCATGTTTTATTAGGTCAACTAAATGAATATGTCATAAAATTTTAGAAGTTTTTTTATCTACTTCAAATTCTATCGTCGTTAAATGATAATACAATAATTTAATATTATCGACCTGGATGATGAAACCCATAGGTGGAAAAAATCCTAGAATGGTTATTAGTAAAAAGTTCGTTAGATTTATCTCAGCAAATTCTGTTTATTTCATCTGACAACATAACGTATCTTGATGCATGGATGGAAAAGAATAGACCGGAATACCCTTACTTTTTTTCTCGCACGCAATAAAACAAAAAATAAGTCGACAATCAACATCAAACATAATTATCATTGCTATAATTTAACACTGTATTCTGCATATAGCAGAGTAGGCAGAAGGAAACTAATGTTACACTCCATTCCCCCGTGCATCAGGTAATTTTTAAAACATTGTGAAAGTGTTTCGTTCTGTCGATGCTCCATGACTGTCTGTTCTAAGCAATATTTCTAATTCTAAGTAAATAAATTTATCTGTAATAATCTTTTATATGGACAAACATTAAATACCAAAGCTACTAAGAAAATATAGCCTTGAAGTATTCTAATAAATTTAATTGAAATGCACAATTGTACATACATTAATTAATTAATTAATTAAAAGACTCGCATTTGCAGGTCGCTTTGCTGTTTTGGAAGGCACAAAATGTATTTATATAGTTAACTCAGGAAATATACGAGTACATCAAAACAAACTTAAATCTGAAATGTCTCTTTACAAAATGAACTTCAAAAATGTAAAGATATTGGTTGTTAAAAACATATAGTTTAATGTTTATACTATATGTTTTTGGCAATTTCCTGGTAAAATAAAAAAAACAGCTTCACGCTGCATCCTACACACAGCAGAGTAGGCAGTGGGGACCTAGTGTTAAGACACTCCGTTCTCCCCTTTCCCAATTTAAATAAATATTTCATTTCCTCGAATGGGATCGAACACTTTGTGCCCCTACACCGTAAAATAATTTTTTACAAATTTCTTTATGTTGTTTTATTATGAACAGCTAAAAGCTACTTCAAGGGATTGTTATAAAATTTTATACTGATTCTCTTCCTTTTATTGTTTTTAAATACATGTACTTAGTATAAATTATAATATTGTTGTTATATAATATATAGTTTTAAAAACAAGAGCAATCAATTTTATATTTCGAAATATAAATTGTTATAAAAAAATACATTTAAAAATATTTAAAAAAATCACTCTTCCGAGGGTGGAGACATTCCACATGGCAGTAATCTCATGGGATAAGTCCAAATATTTTGATAGTTTCTCTTTTTCGGCCTCCACGAGTTTATCATCATGTGGGAAAGTAATGCCAACAATCACTATGCGGCGCGCCACTCGGTCTACTAGTACTATATCAAGTCTATTGGCAACAATATAC
Organism: Heliconius himera; assembly: GCA_021202915.1. Taxonomy (NCBI): domain Eukaryota; kingdom Metazoa; phylum Arthropoda; class Insecta; order Lepidoptera; family Nymphalidae; genus Heliconius; species Heliconius himera. Next base: position 49,693 of record JAJHJA010001138.1, on the reverse strand, counting down.
CTGTCAGTAATAGACCGATCCCAGTAGAGCAAAGCACAGCTATTTTGAAGAACAGACGTGGGATTGTACCTATATTAAGGCACCTCCAATTCCACAAGACCATATTGAAGAGCAAGTTGCTGGTGTACTATCTTGGTTACTTGATTGTGTCTATGCAAATAGTCTTAGCAAGATGAGGGCAACCAGAGATGTCTGAGGGACTCCTTAGGCGGATGACACGCTCGACAGTTGTCGACAGTGCCATCGACATAATATGTCTCTGGAAGTTCCGTGTCTAGATAACTTCGTCCATAAGTGCCCAGAAGACACCTTCAGAATCCCCCAAGATAAGTAAGAAGCTATATCCACGTCCGGGCCTTCTATTAAATTTTGAATTACGAGTTGTTTTCGTTTAATTTCCTTTGAAGAGAACGAAGAATTTCATATTTCAAATGATTACCTAATGTTGTGTTTCGTATAATGATTTCTCCTCTGTCTCCGTCTGTAGTGAGGTCTTTGAACCTTCTCTCTCTTCAATAAATATTTTATTAATTTCCTTGCTAAATTACTTGGTAAAAAGATTAAACAGATGTTTGAAGAAAGAGGCATGAGGAAGCATTTCACGAAAGAGACTAATTATTTATTTAAAAATTTAAGCTCATTTTGAATATATAGAGGCACTCTCTACTCCAAATTTAAGGAAACTCTTATATAACGAAAAAAAATAAGGAAACTTATATAATGAAAAAATCTTTGTTTTTCAATAATTACCAAATATATTTTTCCAAATATAGCAGGGTATTTTTAAGACACTCCACTTTCCGGCCTATTTTCGAGATATGTTTCGAGTGGTAGAACTCAACGCCGCGATTAGTCTCACGACGTTTTTAATTTATTTTAACTAAAAATAACTGTTATAAAAATAATTATTTAAATGAATGAAAGAAATCTAATTCAGGTGGAGAGGGAAATTCGGAGTATCATAACACTCAGTATCTTCAAAATGAAAACGTACAAGGTAAATATAATAAAATAATTTAAAACATAATTTTGGGAGGCCTAGTTTTTCCACGCCGAAACTTGACTCAAAATATTTTTCCAAGAAAATAACAGTTCACAAAGGTGAGCACCATTATTAAATTATATTGATATTTTATGAACATTCCATAAACAAAATATCGAAAATATTAATAGTTATTTTCCACTTCGTCAAGACATATCCAATAATAAACCGTATCTTCTATAGATCTAACATGTCTTATATAGTAAATATGAAATTCCTAGTTACATCTTCAAAGGAAATTTAACGAAAACAATTCGCAATTGAATATTTTTTACTTGTTCCCAGTAATACATGAGCAATTCACTCAAAGCGACATGTGTATTGGATTATTATGAAGAGTGGCACGAGAGAATGGAAGTAAAACGTTTATACGGTGTACCAATGTGCCGCGCATTACTTTTAGGCCATTAAGTAAACAAATGGACTCCTTTTTATTGAAAGCCACGTTTCATTTATTGGTGACAGTATTCCCGCTGATATGGCTTAATATGAAAAAAATTGTATGTATTCGCTTTATTATACTATCAATATGCTTGATATCTTATATAATTATATAATGTTCGAAATATTTAGTATCTCTTGGGAGAAATAATTTAAAAATAAATATTTATGGTTGTAGCCCGTTCCGGTGAGAAATCTTTTTTTTATCTGTTTATCTGCATACCAATTTAAAAAGTATGTAAATTTAAGATAAAGTTACAAATATTGTATAAATATAGGCAGATTATCATAATATTTTATGTACATAGTAATTATTTAGTTAAAATACCTTACAAACCCGAACTAAATTTAATATTCTATTCACTGAATAAGTTTGATATAATTCTTGGGTCAAATTTGCGCTAAGATGGATTACGGTATAATTTAATATTCACCCATAAATAGTTACCCGCGTGATATACCGGCTACGATATGACTGACGAGGGGCTTGTTACTTTATGTCTGCACATCGTACTTGTATGGTGTATTTTATTATTTAAAATATTGTTTTTTTATGAAAAACTTCTTTACGTACGCTTGACTAGGAGGGTAAGCTGGCGGTTGCGTGACAAGAGCGTTACGAGCGTTGTAATATTCTCGATATAATTTTCTCGATATAAAATTATAAATTTCTCGATATACGATTAAAGTATTTTTCTATTTGATATGTAATTTATTACTTATTTAGAAAACGTATAAAAATTTTAACGTAGCGGGACTCGAACCCGCGCCTCCTGGAAACCGACCAGGTCGATTAGATATTCACTTCAATATGATTGAAAACTGAAAATAATTTCATAAATATATTTATGAAATTATTTTCAGTTATAATATTTGTACAGTTAAGGCGAGCGACGCCGCGCGGGTCCGCTAGTTTAAATAAATGTAGAAAAACAATATATATGTATATATATAAGTATATACATGTATACATTACTGTAGGCACACTCATTTTAACAGACAGAGGAAACTTAGTGCCAAGTTCCGCTCTTCATGGACCACCCAATTTATTTAAAATTATTTGAAATATATTATTTAAATTTATATTTATTAGTTATCTGACAGTATTAGACTGTCGGACATTATTAGAAAATAACGTAGGTCTGGCGGCCCTGGGATCTTGGGCTATATAGACGTATACTATCAATTCCTTATTCACTATTTTATACTTTTAGCGCACCTGTTACTCGATTGCATCGAGTCCGTAGTTATTTTATGGGACAATATGTACGTTATCACGTACATATTGTCCCTCATATATTCCAGAAAACGTCCGAGGACATTGTATATCATAATTTTAAAAAGTTTTGAAAAGACCAACAAACTAAACAAAATAAAATAAATTGAAGATTTTGTAAGTGATAATACACACACGTTTTATTTAAATAATAATACAAGTAATATTTTAAATAAATACACAAGTAATATTTTATGTAAATAATTGTTTTTTTAAAAAAAGAATCCTACTGAGCTTCTTGAACCGGTTCTCCTCAAATCATTGTCACAACATTTCTTATTTTGAATTATATGACTCTAGCTTAAACTTATAAGTAATTATTTTAATAAAATGTATAAAAATAAAACATATTGAGAAAAAAGTATAATAAAGTGACAATGTTAATTTTAATATGTACAATGTAGTACGTTGTTAATGTAAATATTCGTAACACTGTATAATCTCCTTTTATGAAAACCCATTCTTGCCAAGTACAACTTATACATTATTAAACGATTATTCCAGTTTTGTAACCACCTTTCCAATTATAACTTCAGTTTCTTAGATGCCACTGAACGTTGTTAAGAAAAAGAAAAAAAAAACGTTTGCCAGTCCAAACATTTTTTTGCGAGGAAAGGTAAAAATAATAAAGTCCTATTCAAATATTATGAAAAAAAGTATTATGTAGAGCTTTCCCATTCCGAGGGACAAGTATACAGCAAACACCTGGGGCTTATAGTTATTCTTGGGGAATACTTTAAATGCAACGTGTAAGTATAAAGTCTTTCATATTTTTAATAAATTTAATATAATAATAAATAATATATTAATATTCAATAATATATTAAACTTATCTATGGTATATTCTTTTTCTTGAACGCGAAGGTAAATATATTTTTTTGTTTCACGCTTAATTCCGCAGAGTAGTTTTCCATATTCGCGAAATTCAAGATTAATTGCGAATTAAGAAGACTTTATTTATGCAGAGTGAGAAAATGAAAGTAATTACTAATTTATATAGTAATTGAAAAGCGAACCATAGCTTCTACAGTTAGTCTCTGCTTCACTGTACTACGGTGGCGATGGCGGTGTAAGTTTGACGTATGTGCTAAATACTCGTATAAGTATGTCAGACATAAAAATTATCTAGACAAATAGAGCTAGCCGTGGCTGGCGCATTGACACAAGCGTGCCACTATCAACTGTAAAGTGACAAATTGTGAGTTAGACTCAAGATTCGAGGAAATGAAATATTTTATATTTTCGTTTTCTAGCTCTAGTAAGGAGGCAAAACGAGGCGTTGAGGTCCACCATTTTATTGTAATACTTCCAGAATTCAGCGGAAAACGGTTAACAGAGGTGTCTTAATGGGGACGGAGTGTCTTAACACTATACACTATATATAAAATATAATAAATGTTTGTTTTCCAGCTTCACACTGTATCTCGCATGTAGCAGGGTAGGCAGAGTAAGCCTAGTGATACACTTCGCTCCATACTTTCCGCCAAATTCTGTAAAAGTATTGCCTATTGAGTGGTGGAACTCAACGCCACGCTTTGCCTTGACACCAGATTGAAGAAATGAAATTATCAAACATTTCATTTCCTCGAGTGGAAATCGAACCCAAAACCTATCGACATACATACACACGCTTTTCCCCTGCGCGAAAAGAAAGTAGCTAAATCTAAATCGGAAATTCCAATATATCTTAACCTCTGTTTTCAATTACGCAATATAAAATATTGGCGAAGGATAAATTAAGTAAAGGAAATTAATAGATTAATAACGATTTTCATCAGTGGATGTGTCCGGTCACCATCAATCTTCCTTATATTAACTACCATTAAGGTCTCCATTATTTGTATCATTTGTCTTAGTCGATCTTTGTCAATTTATGTATAATAATATATAATATTCATTGAAGCAACAACTACTACTTAAATTGAATATTAAGTTTAATTCATTAAGAAAGGAAGTTAAAATTAAATATTTCTGCTTTTTTTCATCATTATAATCTTCATTAAAGAATTGAAGAATTATAGAATTTACAGAATTTTATAGAAACTTAAAAGTTGTTTACTTAAATCTGTCTAAATCATGTTTTAATAAGCAACCAAAATAAAAAGTTTAAAAAACATTTTAATTTTTTTTTAACATATCAGGACTGAAAACGTACAAATCCTTATACATTCACTAATATGTTTTTCTATCTTTAATGTGGAATTACTTCAAAAAAGTAAAATCTACGTATTTGAAGTTGTAATAATATACAATTTTAAATACGTAGTGTTTTTTATTTTTTTCTTTTTATTTAATTAATATTTTATTATTATTATTTAAATAATAAATTGTGTAGGCCAGTCGTGGCGCAGCGACACGAAGTGTGACCGTAAAACCGACTGGTTGTGGGTTCGATCCCCACTCGAGGAGATGAAATATTTACTTAAATTTATATTTAAATTTCTTCTCTCTGGTGTCGAGGATAAGCGCGGCGTTGAATTCTGCCACTCAACACGCAGTGCCTCCAGAATTCGGCAGAAAGTGGGGAACGGAGTGTCTTAACACTAGGTTCCCTCTGCCTACCCTGCTGTCTGCGGGATATAGCGTGAAGCTGATAATACATTGTGCACAATAAAGTAAATAAATATATATTACGTTTCACACAACAGCAGCTTTAAGCTAAGAATAGGTCAATCATTCAGCATCGTCGTACAAACCTATTGATATCACATCATATGATTAAATTTCCTTGAATTGTAAATATAGTTCCCTATATTTCCAGGAAATTCAAATATACGTGCATTATTTGAGGACGCCTTACATTCACATTGAATGTTGAACCGATTTATCGAGAATGGGTAGAATATTTGTTACATGTCATAGCAAACTGTAGGAATTTTATTACTTAATTTTTTTTAATATGCTATAAATCTATTAAATTTTATAAAGCTAGTCTATTTTAGAAAATTTGAAATTTCGAACAAAAAAAAATACTATAAGATGCTAGGATGGATAGATGTATTCAATATAGATAAATATAGTATAGGATACACAAATCCACGATTAAGAGTTCCCATCTCAATATTGTCGTTGACATCAATTGATCACATTTAAAAGGAGAAGTATCTGTAATACTATACACGTTACTTGTGGGTTGAATTCTCTTAAGAGAATATTTATATTCAAAAACATTTTTGTTTTTGCCGTCTAGCCAAACAAAATATAGTATAAGGTTGCGCTGTTCCATACATAATAACTCTAAAGTGGCTCTACCTAACCTTAAATTAAAAATAAACGTCAAAGTAGAGTCATAATAAGTGTATATATTTATATATCATATTAAACCAAAATTTTCATTTGATTTTAAGAAATTAAACTATTTAATAAATGCTTAAAAAAACAATAAATGTTCCAAAACTTACCATGAAATTCACCTTAATATTCTTTTAAAGAACATTTCAGCATTGGCGGTCATTTTATCGTGTCCTTTCACAAAAAGTTCAGGTTTAGCCTTAAAATTTAATTTTATAGTAAATCGTATACATTAATAATTCATTTATTATATATTATAAATCACAATATTATACAGGTGAAAGTTAGCGTAGCGTGATCGTAGCTTGTAGCGTAGCCAAGCGTGTGCTCGCTGTAGCTGTTGGTTATCAACTGGCGCTACGAGCTCTACGCCGTAGAACCAAAAACTGCTACGGATAATATACAATAACGTTGATTACTTTTTGATAGCAGTCAACGAAATTGATAAATAAAATCCATATAATTTTGTTTTAATTAAAGTTTAGAATTTTTTAGTTTCAAAATTATGACAAAGTTGTAACAGAAAGTCATATTAAAATCTCATCAGTATTCCATTACTGAAAAACAAACCCTTGTATTTTAATATTTTGTAATTTTTTCTTTACTTTGGGACGACTGTAAACACGAAAAGTTGTGAGTTCAATTCCCACTGGAGGAAATTAAATATTTTATATTTTCGTTTCCTCGCTCTGGTAACGAGGCAAAGCGCGCCTTCCGTCGCTCCTCAAACCAGAAAAAAATCTTCTCGAACGCCTCCAGAATTTGACGGACAGTGGCGAACGAAAGTGTCTTAATGGGAAGGAAATGACACTAGGTGCCCTCTGTCCTGCTAATCATCAAAAAACATCTTTACTTTTTAGGTTGTGCTCTTATTATAATTAAATTTAAAAATAAAAAACTATTAGAAATCAAGTAACCATCTTTATCTAATTAATTCATGGATGGACTCGAAAAAATATGATATTCAATCATATTTTTTCGAGTCCAGTTGTGGCACAGGGGCAAAGGACAAAGTGTGACTGTAAACGCGACCGGTTGTGTGTTCGATCCCCACTCGAGGAAATGAAATATTAATTAAAATGTATATTTCCATTTCTTCGCTCTGGTGTCGAGGCAAAGCGCGGCGTTGAGTTTCACCATTCAGCACGCAATGCCTTCAGAATTCGGCAGAAAGTTGGGAACGGAGTATCTTAACACTAAGCTCCCTCTGCCTACCTTGCTATGTGCGGGATACAGTGTGAAGATGATTTGATTAGATTTTTTTTAAGTATATTTTTTATCTTTCAAATACACAGAGCAATTAGAGTGAACAAATTACAGTTATTTGTATACTCCAGAACGTTTTTAATTATAATCATATAAATGTATAAATGGAGCGATATTTTTCCCAATGAAGTAATAATGTCGGTAAATAAATACTTAATGAGAAATATTTTATTTTCTTAATAAGTGTTGATAACAATTCTTTCGTTCAACATTTATACTACCCGTCGGTATCGTTTTGTGTAATGTAATTGTATTGTGGCGCTAATACTGTTTGTCGTCTAACAATCCAATAGAATTCCAAAGCAATTTACTGAAAATGTAACGTTCCACATAGTTAGGGTTTTCTGAATGTTATTTTAAAAAGAAAGATATAATAGAAAAAAAATATAAGTAGTAAATATATATTTAAATTAATGAATCAAAATTACTGTAATAAGCCTATTGTTACACGTTTACTTAGTTGGATTTAGTTATCTATTGTAACAAATTTTGATACTTTAAATATTTTAGTTTCATAATAAATTATATATTATTTTATGAAAGAAAAGTAGTTTTCCACTTTTTATAGCACTCTATGTATGACATGTAAAATTGTGTCTTACTATACTTTACTATACTTTTTAAATTGAATAGAAAGAAAAAAAACAAACCTTCTTATCATTTCCTTATCTTATAGGATTAATATATAATTTTACTTTCTTACTCTGCACGATTAAGTTAAAACTATGTTTTTCTTTTATTGAAAAATACATTATAAATAAATGTTTATAACATATTTTTCATTTTTTCCTTTAACTGGTATCGTAAATTTGACTAACGCATATATGTGAAGGCCACACGGCCCTCAATGAAAATTGGCTTTTAGGATGTAAATGTACCTACGTAATTTTATTCAAATATTATTTAAAAACGAAAAATAACAAGCTACTTTTTAAGAATATGCAAATTTATTTATATATTTTACTCATTCATTACAAAAGATCACGAAAGTTGGACAACTTTTTGGTATACTATTTGGTTTGAAATACTTGTAGGAAATGTCTAATTTAACTTAGCTTCACGCTGTATCCTTAGCGGGGTAATCAGAGAGAACGGAGTGCCAAATGCTACGGTCTCTGCATATCTCTTTCGCCTCGTCCACTTTCATCAATTCATACATCCCTCCGGGGAGTCCGCTTGCTTTTTATGTGATCTTCCTCCAGTATCCTTGATATTATGTTTTCCGAAATCAACTGACGTCTCCCCTTACCGCTTACTTCTCCTTCATAAATCTTTTTTGCAATTCCTTCATCACTTATTTGTTTGACGTACCCAAGCCGCTTAAGCACGTTCTTCTTCATTCTCATCGGGACATCCTCGCCAGTACCTGCCATTCTGTATATGTATTAATTGCGGATTCATCATTCATATTTCCACCACTGCATTATGTACAGCATAACCTGCAGCTGGGCTGACTTTTCATAAATGCTGAAAATATCACCGCAATACAGAAAAGCGAGTATTAGAAGCCACTATCGTAGTGCATTGGGACAATTTTGACTGAAAACGATTTGGTCGTGGATGTAATTCCCAGTGATGACAATGAATTATTTTGATAACGTGAACGAAAGTTAAATAATAAATAATAACTGAATTTATAAATCACAAGAGACATTTCTGAGTACATTTTATAAAATCAATTTATTAACATTTGTGATAAATATTCTTCATCGCAGGTATTGGCATGTTGAACGTATTCGCACTTAAACATATATCCATTAGAGACTACTGAAAGGATTGACTATAAATTATTCTAATTTACACAGAGTAAACGCTTAATTGATATTCTCGGCACTAGTAGTTCTACTAATATTTCCAGACGTTCTACGATTCATCTTAAGCTGTAGAACATATGTTATGATTTTACTTTATAATATAGTTGATTAATTTTCAAATGTCATATACATTTTAGACAACTTATTTTTTGAATATTTTGTACCTACGAGTATGTCATAAGTTTGTGTATGTATTTTATACTTATATAAAGAAATTGCTTAAAATTATTATTATATCGGCAGAATTATCGGTAAAGTACATTACATCTTCCACTTGCCAGATCCACTTCCAGACATATAAACTACTTTTAACAAAATTTCTTTACTTGTCTTTAGACTATGGTAACAAGTCATATGGAAGATAATGAGACACAATAAAAGAAATTCATTTAAAGAAGAGTAGTTATTTGGTGCCATATAGAGTCTATATAAAAAACCTAATGATAACAAAATCAGGGTACAAAATTTGGCCTTGTAGCTTCGAATCTATCCCCTACATCCATAAATAAAATTATATCACTAGATATCGAAAGAATTAAAGAGTTCATTACAATAAGCGAGAACTGTGATACATTGCGCGCGGTGGAGGGAGAAGCCATTTTGATTATATTTTTCTGCGTATCGAGTTTTTTATTAGTATTATTTTTGACTCGTAAAAGTCAGCTACCGTCAAAATCTATCGTTTGTTTTTAAAATAATAGTTATTTAAAAAATATAACCCTTTACATAAACATATCATCAACATAACGTTCATGTATAACACATGGCAGTCTCCATGACACAGCCACTCGGTCTACGATAAGCCTAAAAGTGTTGTTTTGATAAATTTTAACTATTGTGCTCAAAAATGAGTGTAATTTTATTAGTACTTCAAATTTCGCTTATTTTAATATTTATTTAACTTTTCATTAAATTTGATGTACAGTTAGCACGTAGTAAAATGTGATGTAAAGCTTTTTAAATATCATCAAAAAAATAATTAAAATCAATGTCACATTTTCTATCATTTCAAATGGGAAACGCTATTCTATACCTAATATATGTACCATCCTCCTTCTGTAAGTAAAAGCGTCGTGTGCAGCAAGTGGTTTCAAGTAAACTTATTGTTCTGACTGCACTATAAAGGCACAGGTACATTTTTATTTTCAATTCCTGTAGAATTCTTGATATTGGATTTCTTAGGGATACCTCTTTTTAGGCACATATCATACTGCAGTAAAAATTACACAAAACGTAATTATTGCATTATACAATATATACTTTTATTACATAAGAGAAATAAATTTTACATTGTTAAATATAAATTATTATAAAAAATACATTTAAAAATATTTAAAAAATAAACTCTTCCGCGAGTGGGCCGAGCGTTCCAGCCATCGGTGGCTAGGGCTTCAGAGAGAGGAACTTCGTCACAATACCTGCCGTCTCAAGTAAAACTGCCTTCTGCATTCGGTTCTTGACCCAACAGCTAAACAATAACTTCTTAAGATGTTGATCGAGGCTTTTCGCGATTAACCCGTTAACTGAAACCACTATCGGCACAATGATATCGCGTTGACATCTTATGGTCTTAGCCGACCAAATATTTTGATAATTTTTCTTTTTCGGCCTTCACGAGATTGTCATCTTGTGGGATAGTACTATTGGCACTAATATCACATGTCAGTAATAATAGACCGATTCCAGTAGAGCAAGGCACAGCTATTTTCAAAAACAGACGTGGGAAAGCCCAAGCCCTAGTGCGCCCGGACGTGGATACTGCTTTTTCTTTATCTTGGTTACAGTTCGGGAATTTTGTCGTCGAAACTAAAGATTTTGTCTGTGCAATTATAGATGATGTTATCACGACACGAAACTATCAGCAACATATAATAACCACAAAAGATGGTACTATCGCTCAAACCATGTTTGTATGGATTGATCGAAATCTGGAGATCTATTAGACACTACTTTTCTATATGATTCATCCATTTAAAACAATTGAACGATTAATGTTATTTAAAAGTGTCTCATTAACGTCACGTTAATGAGACACTTCTAAATAACCATAGAAACAAGAACGTGACGTCCAGAAAAATAAATATACTAATACTGACCACACGTCTTTCAGACACCAAAGCACCGTGCACGTGAAATTGTTAACTCGACAAGAGCGCAAGCTCGGTTGTCCAATGGGAATTTTAAACCGTGAAGCTACCGGGACTCGCGTGTGTAAAATAGATACAAAGACAAAGTTACAAACAAAATTGTGTAGACGACGTCTGTAGGACACCCACGTCACTACTTAAAGGTTAATAAAATCAAAGTATGTAAAAATATTTTTTACTTTTTAGTTCGTTGTTTGAAGTCGGCTTTTTGTTTTAAATTAATTTATTAATTACATTACTAATTACTATTTCTAAGTTGGAACAACCATCGTTCATTTAAATCACGTCAAATAGCGTCAACACATGATATTTTGTAAATAATGCAATAACCTTTCGTGATTTTCAGCAAAATTGATGTCATCATCTTAAAATAAGATTTATTTGGCCATAACAGCTAGTAACATATTGACTATAAACTGTAACAAAATAATGTAAGCACACATTCTTATTCTAATATTGTTATAATATTTACCTTATGCTATTACACATATAAAAAAATCGTAAATAAAGATTACCTTTATAAATAAAGCATATCGTAATAATAATATACTAAAACGCTACATGAAGAATAATTTTAAGTACATTGTCTGTGAAAATGTCAGCCATATGGGCGTATATGAGGTAGAAAATACACAATTTATCCTAGACTAGCACTCCCTGAGGTTATAGTCGTAACTTATTTTGTTAATATTAAAGGTTGATCTGTCAAATGTTCTCAACTAAATTTCTAAAGTATTGTACTCATATGTATTCATATAGTTGCTATTATGTATATTTTTCCCTCAGCTTTTTCAAAATTAGTTAATATATACCTTTATTATCTAACATTTCATAACATTATTAATTTTTAGGATTACGTACCTCAAAAGAAAAAAACAAAGCGCTTATAGGATAACTTTGTTGCCCGTCTGTCTGTCTGTCAAGACCATTTATCCCAACATGCATGAAATTTTTCTTCTTCCTCCTGGCATTAATCCCGGCGTATAATACCAGGATCTGCCTACCAATTTAACCTAATCCACTTTGTACGGTCTGTAACGTCCTCGGTGGTTAGTCCATTGGCTCTTATGTCCTGCATCATGCCATCCAACCAGAACTTCCTTCTAGATGTTCGGGACGTCTGACTCTAGGTACAGACATAACAAGGCACTTTCAACCGACACGTTAGTTAGTTCCAAGGCCGGCGCGCAACGTCGCCATCACCTCACCCACATCCACCTCAGCATCTGCATTTCCGTGACGTGAAGCTCCTGAGTGTGCCGAAATAGTGCTGGCCAATATTCGCTGCCGTATAAAATTTTCGGTCGGATGATGCTCTTGTATTAGTCCGTATCCAACATCAGTCGCTTCATCAATGAATGCTATGTTATCTGCGTATATCATCAGCCATGGAGGCTGGTCCTCGATGTGAGCCGAGACTGTGTCCAGTACTACACTGAACAAGAACGGACGAAGAACAGGGCCATAGTGAACTCCTACTGAAATCTGGACGGGTTTGATGTCGTCAATAGCAGTCCTAACCATAGAAGCGGAGTTGTGATACACGTCTTTGATAATCTCAATATAGGGCTCATGGATCCCTTTAGATCCCAATGCCTACCAAATACACTGACGAGGCACACAGTCAAAGGCTTTCTGCAGGTTTAAAAAAGCGACATGCAGAGCTTTCTTTCTTTCCATGTATGCTATCAACGTTCTGAGGGTGAAAACGGCATCCATAGTGCTCAACCCTGGCTGAAATCCATATTGAGACTCAGAGATAATACACTCTCGGCTGAGCATGAGGTCAATCATGCGCTCGAAAAGCTAAATAGTATGACTTATAAACTTAATACCCCTATAACTATCACAATTTTAAACGCTGCCCTTTCTCTTGTAAATAGGGGTAATAAAACTAAGTTGCCATTGGTGTGAAAACGAAAATGATACTTCATATCATACTAGGATGTCTTTGCCTGTTATTTTACAAGTGGGATACGGCGTGAAGCTAAACACGCAACAATAAAAGTGTTTTTTTTTAGTCTTCACAAATCTATTATAAAATTATTAAATTTATTATAAGAAGCCAGTCGTGGCGCAGGGGCACAAAATGAGACTGTAAACGCGACTGGTTGTGGGTTCAATCCCCACTCGAAAAAATAAAATAATTATATAAATTTATATTTTCATTTCTTCGCTCTGGTATCAAGACAAAACGTGGCGTTGAGTTCCGCCACTCAGCACGCAATGCCTTCTGAATTCGGCGGAAAGTCGGGAACGGAGTTAAGATACTCCGTCCCGTACTATATTTCCTCTGCCTCCCGTGATGAGTTCGGAATTCAGGGTGATCTATTACTTTATGCATTGAATATTTTTAGCATAGGTACAATAATCCTAAAATGAAAAATGCCTAAAATCATCGATCGAAAACTTTTCATTAAAATGATTTTATTCCATATATTCATTAACTTCAGATAAAAAAAGGTATTTACATACCTTTATATTAAATGTGAGTAGACTTAAGGGAAAATTTATAGCGATTTGGGCATATTCGTGTTCAGCGTAATGAAAGACCTTCATCAATTCACTTTCCAAAGAGAATTGTTTAGAATATTTAATTTCCGTTACACCAATAAATAAGCTAAATAACAATACTCTAAAATAGTGTTAGCGAGAAGGGATAAAGGAATTGTATTTTACTTATTTTATTTCATCGAACATGAATCCAATCTTATTTAAGTCGGCCATTTGTTTCTACTGAAGCTAACTTAGTGTTAGTCTGACTAAAAAATGTTTGATTAAATCCACAGTTTGTTACGCTACTTTCCAGTATAGACCATGTTCTGAAAAAATGAACTTACAAACACACACAAATAGGTAATTGCTATTATATAAAAATAGCATCAGCAGAAAATTATAAAATAAAGCACAATAATAAATAAATAATAATTTTTTTTTGAGACCATTCATGGCGCAGGGGCACAAAGTGTGACTATAAAACCGACTGGTTGTGTATTCGATCCCCATTCGACGAGATGAAATATTTACTTAAATTTATATTTCCATTTCTTCGTTCTGGTTCGAGGCTTCGAGGCTAAGCTCGGCGGTGAGTTCTGCTACTCAACACGCAATGCCTCCAGAATTCGACAGAAAGTAGGGAATGGAGTATTTTAACACTAGGTTCCTTCTACCTACCATCTTTTTTTCGGACAATATCATTTCTTTTTAATGTTGGCATCCCTTTGAATTCTGGATGAAATGCCATATTTTTTTCTAATAACAGATAACTCAAAATCATCTTGTGTTGAATTGAGACAAATTTAGTTATTTAAAATTGTATTACATATTTATTATTTGTTATTTATTTTTTTGCTGATGATATTTTTTGATGTGAAGCTTACTTAAGTGACGAATACCAAATGAATTATCTATTATTTATTGTTAACAACAGTTTATTCGAATAATATCTGCTTACATTGTTACAATACAATAAATCAATAAGCAAGCGTTTGTGAAGATCCCAAGCTACCTAACCTCAGTCAATTGCGCCAAGAGCTTACACTTCAGTTCGTAACAAAATCTTAAAAACCATTTATTTACCTTTTATAGTAAGAGATTTTGCAATAAAATATCGCTTTTAAATTGATTCAAATAAAGTGGTCTTTTTTATTTAAAATATTTTTTTTTGAATTTATATATTTTTTATTTGTAACGTGAACGTACGAATGTAAACGTACGTGTACAATAATATTTGTACTATTAGTTTCATATGTGTAAGCATGAATGAATACTATAATTTAAATTTACTTCAAAGACTTACCTAAAATAGTTTCATGTACATAGTGTGATTATATGAGTAGGAAGTAAATGCACGTTATCTATACATATAAATAAAATTGAAATGTCTGCCTGTGTTTTCAAAATAACTGTGTGTGATTCGTGTTTTATGGGACTTTCATTGAAAGATAGAGGCGAGTATGAAGTAAAATTATTGGCTTTATATCCTGAAATTCACGCAAGTTCAGCATTTACGCGGGATAACCTACTAGATAATATATATAAAGTACCTAAACTTTGACTTTGACTTTATTTGAAATCAAATATGAATACGAAAGTAAAATACAATTTACTTAGTGTATTACAGTAATTACTAAAATAATCAACTATTTTTTTATAAATACATCAAAATAAGTCAACTCAAACGAGCAAAGCCTTGCAGGGACCGCTAGTATCAGAATAAAAGCAGTCACCACATTAATAGCCTGCAGCGGTCGTTTATATGATCACATTAAAAGAGCCTAAAATAAACTGCCTCTAAATGTTTATTTCATAAGGTCAAAGTGTAAACGATCAAGTAATCTAAAATTAGAGGTGAGAAAAATAAAACCATAAGGATAGTAAAAAAAAAAAATTAAATTAGCTTCACGCTGTATCCCGCACACAGCAGGGTAGGCAGAGGGAACCTAGTGTTAAGACACTCCGTTCCCCACTTTCTTCCGAATTCTGGAGGCATTGCGTGTTGAGTGGCAGAACTCAACGCCGCGCTTAATCTCGACACCAGAGCGAAGAAATGGAAATATAAATTTAAGTAAATATTTCATCTCCTCAAGTGGGGATCGAACCCACAACCAGTCGGTTTTGCAGTCACACCTCGTGCCGCTGGGCCACGACCGGCCTCAAAGGATAGTATCTTTTTGTAAACGTAATAGTTGTGGGTTCGATCCTCACTCCTAAATTTATTTTCCTTTAGCTCTACGCTGTATCTCACATACAGAGCGAACCTGGGCCTAGTGTAAAGAAACACCGTTTCCCATTATGACGTTTTAATTCCCTACCTTTCGCCGAATTCCTGAGACTTTTCGTGGTGATTGGCGGATCTCAACGACAAACTTTATCTCGTTACCAGAGCGAGGAAATGAGAATATTAAATATTAGAGGAATTAATAATTCTTCTTTACCCACTCCGATAGACAAAGTACGGCGTGGAATTCGCCGCTATATCTATTGTGCTGAAAGTGAAGAACAAAGTGTCTTAAATTATATTTACTATGCCTACTTTTGTACGTCGAGGATATAACGCTGAAGCTGAAAAAAAACGCAAATGACAATATTTTGAATAATCAGTCAGTAAGATACTCTACAAATATGTGACAAATATTACAAATATCCCTATAAAAATATATATACACATCTAATTAAATAATTAAGATACGTATATGAATATAACATAACATTTAAACAGTTACCCTTTTAATTGTTCAATTTATTTTAAATTTGAACCTTCATTTAAATCGTCAAGGGATGCCACGTTTCCCGCAGCCACAAGCTCTCGGCAAACCGACAGTGACATTATAATCGTATAACCCGACCTTTGGACTTAATAATGTAATGCTTAAAATGATACACATACCTCTTTTTATACCACTAACTCGATCAAGAGTAGAAAAATATGTCATAATTTTTTTTATTATGTATTATTATTTCATTTTCTGTATATAACAATTTGTAAATAATAAATTTATCAAATTCTTCATTCCTTTACCATTTATGCATTATTACATTGATGTTAAATAAATATTAGCATTTAAATTTATTTGAGGTCTGAAATTCAGGCTTATCTTAGCCAGAGCCCTTTTATCTGATACCTCACTTGAACTAGCGGCTATTATTATTTGGGATTTAACCACAATTATATAGTTTTAAGATTTTTTTCTCAACTAATATTACCTGTAGGTGCTAGGTGAGAAATTTCATAATTCTAGATTAGCCGGAAGTGCCATGTTAATTTTTATTCCTTGTATAGTGTCGAAATACGCGTTTTTTGCTATATAAAAGGTCATATCTTTTTTTAAATAAATGTAGAAATATTTTTTTTAGTAAATGTAGAAATATTTTTTTCTCGGTGCAGAAATAACAAACTTATATTCAATTTACTGATTAACTCAAGTAAGTTATATTCTTATACTATAACTTCGTTTTATTATTGTTTAATAACTATGATTTACCAAGTTTATAAAGAAACGTTATTTTTTTACACAAACACGTTAAATTGCAAAATAATGTATCTACTATTTTTTGGGGTTTACAATGCTCTTAAAATATATTCACCCATAATACGATATATCTTAAACATAATATGTGAATATAATACCAACATTCTATACACAATATGCAATATTATTCGAATTCGCAGGTAATTTTTCATTTTATTATCAAAATTGTGGTGGGTTAAAAACCAAACTAAATACTATCTATATGAACATCTTATCTTATTCTTATGATATTATCGTATTAACCGAAACATGGTTAATTCCTAGTATTGCAGATAGTGAATTTATAGACAGTAGGTATATCGTATTTCGATGCGACCGGGACCGTGCCGCCACAGGTAGGGAAGAGGGCGGAGGCGTGTTGGTGGCCGTGCGCCGCGAGCTGCGGCCCGTGCGCCGCGCGCTGCCGGGGCCCGTGCCTCCTATTGTCGATTGCGTCTCTGTTGAGATACCGAGCGCGTCCCGAGGTAAGCAATGCATTGTGAACGCAGTATACATACCACCTAATCAATGTTCGAACACTTACGTCGTATATCTCGACTTAGTTTGCGACTTAGTGTTGTGTGATAATGTAACTGAGCATTTTGTGATAGGGGATTTTAATCTACCCAGCCTTGAGTGGGGAGTAAATAATGGACTTTGTTTACCTTTTATTAGAAATGATACTGTTTACGCTGGTAAATATCTCGTTCAAATCCTCTCTTTACTGAATGCCACTCAACATAACATTTACAAAAATAATTTAAACCGTACTTTGGATTTGTTCATATCGAACACTGATTGTACTTGTCTGACGCCTACTTCGCCTCTGTCTCCACTGGTGCAACATCATCCATGACATCTATTCCAAGACAACCACGAATCAAATTATGTTTTGCAAAAGCTGACTACATAAATATTAACGAAGCTATTAATAAAGCAAATTGGTGTGACATTTTAATTGGTTCTATTAACGAAATCATAAATATATTTTATGAAAAACTATTCTCAATTATAAAGTTGTTTACACCGGTCAGTGTAATAAAAAACAGTAATTCTCCATGTTGGTTTACCCCAAGTCTTCGACGGATATTTAAGGCTAAAGCTAAAGCATGGGTAAAGTGGAAAATGTATAAAAATATTGTTGATTATGAACTCTTCTCCATGTATCGAAGAAGATTTGATATGGAAAGTAGGAAGTGCTTTGACAATTACATATCATTTACGGAACAAAGTTTAACTAAAAATATAAAATCCTTTTGGAATTACATGTCTTGTCTTAAAATCAAACCGGGAATACCGACAACTATGACCTATATGGGAAATTCATCAAGCGACCCTGAAATGATATGTAAAATGTTCGCGCATTTCTTTCAATCTGTATATGAGCCGTCTACACTTAATATAGAAACATGGGAGTCATCGGTAGGCGATACTAACTTTAGTAATAACAATATATGCTCTTTATACTTTTCTGAAAACGATGTCTATAAGGTGTTAAGGGCACTAGACTCAAATAAGGGTGCTGGACCTGACTCCTTACCACCCTCGTTCATAAAACTTACCGCGGGTGCACTATGCGTTCCACTTAAAATTATCTATAACAAGTGTATGCAAGAAGGCATTTTTCCTGATTTATGGAAGACGGCGCATATAACACCCGTTTTCAAAAGTGGAGACAGAGACAACATTGAAAATTATCGACCGATATCGATTTTGTCCACGCTAGCAAAAGTCTTCGAACGATTAGTACACGCCCAACTGTACCCTCTTGTGCATAATGATATCTTACAAGAGCAGCATGGATTTGTACAACAGAAATCTACTACTACTAATTTATTGTTATATGCTACTTACTTGTTTGAGAGTATGGACAACGGGGTGCAGGTGGATGCTGTGTACACGGATTTTCGCAAAGCATTTGACAAAGTGTACCATGAAATCCTTTTACAGAAATTGGCCTTCAACGGCGTGAGAGGTAATTTATTGAGGTGGTTTGCTTCGTACATTATCAACAGGTCTCAGAGAGTTGTAGTTAGAGGCTTTGAGTCTGATACTTTTATTACATCCTCCGGCGTACCACAGGGATCTATACTAGGACCATTGCTTTTTATAATCTTTATAAATGACATAAATCAATGCTTCAAACATTGCAAGTTCCTGTTGTACGCGGATGATCTTAAATTATACTTAAGTGTGCGGGATTTGTCGGACTGCCATGATTTACAAAGCGATCTTAATAGGCTTAGCGAATATTGTGTT
Source organism: Heliconius himera (assembly GCA_021202915.1). NCBI lineage: Eukaryota > Metazoa > Arthropoda > Insecta > Lepidoptera > Nymphalidae > Heliconius > Heliconius himera. Next base: position 30,146 of record JAJHJA010001138.1, on the reverse strand, counting down.
CTTAATAAATTACGTCTTAACTTGACCAAATGTAACACTATAACAATAACTAAAAATAAAAATATAATTAAGCAACAATACTTTCTGAATGGGACTCAATTAAATAGAGTAAATCATGTACGTGATCTCGGTATCATTATAGATTCGCGCCTTCATCTCGATCAACATGTTAACAATATTGTTAATAACGCATTTAAAATGTACGGATTTGTGATGCGATCAACTAAAGATTTTAAAAAGCCGTCTACGCTCATATATCTATATACCAGTTTAATCAGACCACAACTTGAATATGCATTACAAATCTGGAACCCCATTTACAATAAATATGTTGATCAGATAGAAAATGTGCAACGTCGGTATTTGCGATCATTACATTACAAATTTTCACATTCTTATTTGTCATACTCTGAGTTGCTCGATAAATATAAATTAATGAGTCTTGCATCGAGAAGAAAACTGTTAAGTACAATGTCGTTATATAATATTTGCAATTCTAATATAAATTGTCCTCAATTGTTAAGCAACATAGATTTCTTGGTACCTAATCGAGTTTCATTGCGTAACACACGAACACCCAGATTATTTAAATTGAAAAAATGTCGAACTAATGCTGGCAAGCGAGCACCATTGTACCAAATGACCCAAACGTACAATGCTGAATTTTATAATACTGATATTTTTGGGTTAACAATAGGTGCGTATAAAAAAAGAATTAAAGCCATTACCGAGAAAGTAAATAATAATAATTGTTAAAAGTAACAATAAAACTGAACTATATATTATATATTTATTATGTGAGTATGTGTGTAATTGTGTATGCGTATTTATATCTGTTATGTATATATTTAATATTGTTATCATTATTTTTTTTAATTATTCATTACAATATCTCCTATAGTTATTATAGTTAGTAAGATTGTATTGTAATATCTCTTTTATTTCTATTGTTATAGTAAGTAGTGGATAACGGTGTGATTTGTACATAGATTAAGTTTATTACATTGTATAAGATATATTTTCTCATATGTACAAATGTTTGTTGTCCCAAATAAATAAAATAAAATAAAATAATTCATGGGGCCGTAGATCTGGGTATATGGTTTGAATTTAAACTCGATGTCAGACAGACAGACAGCCGAACAGACGGACAGACAGACAGAGATATGTATGCACTATTTTGTGTATTTTTGTATTAAATACGCTAAGAGTTGTTTGAGTAACTAAGCTTTTATGTTTAGGAGTTGTAAGACAAGCTGTCTAGCTACCAAAGGCCGAGTTATAGGAGGGCTACGTACAGCTCTCTACAGCAGCTACAAATAAGGCTCTTATTTGTAGCTGCTTGCGGCCACGCTACACCCCACCTGGGGTGTATAGGTACTGATTAAGTCTGTGGTAACGCCCTCAGTCAGTACCCTTACCAGCATAAATCGGTCAGAGCGACGGTCAACTTCAAGGAGCCCATTCTGAGTCTCTACAGAAGAATCGCCACACGGTTTCTACCCGAAGGTGACGCAGTATATAAGCCCGTAACCCTGTTCATTGTTACGGGACTTAGTGCCCTTCCAACTAGTTTCCTGGAGAAAGGCACACTGGATCTGACGTCTCATAAGTACCTCTGCAAGTTAGAGAGCCAATGTTCTACGTTGCAAAGTTTTAGTAGTTTTAGTCGTAGCGTCTTTAGCTGTGCCCGTACTTGACACGGTTACCCTTGCCCTAGCTGGACCCATTCTCAACGGATTTCTTTATGTTTTTGTGGCGGATAGCGATTTTTCAATGGGGCGATCGTCATCTGACCTCCAAAAACCTGTTATGGGAAAAACTGATGGGAGAGGAGTAGAGAGGTAAAATAAGAGAGAAGGATAGGTAGAAGAAAGGACGGAGCTAATGAAAAGAGAAGGAGGCGAGGAAGGACACCATTCTTACGGACTGAATGGGAGCATAACAGTGACAGCTCGAGGATCCGGGGTCGCATACTTGTATGCCCACAAACAAATATCGGACAGAGTCAGGACAACCTCTGACTGGGGACACCTTCTGACTGGAGTTTTGGAACGTTTATTCTCTTAATTATCTTAACAAATAGTAATGATGGTTATAATTTTCACACTTTTCTATATTTTTTGGTTTCAATACGAACACAATCAACATAAATATGAAACATTCACTAAAAAAGAACCTCTTACTTTGTTATTATAAGATATAATATATAATATACAAAATATGTATAATGTCTACATTTCATTGAACAAGTATCTTAAAATTACTTATAAATGCTGTAGTTAAATCTTATTTCCAAACAACTTAATTTGAGCTTAGAGTAAACTCTATTCAATACGAAGCGTCTTGTCGTAACTTTGAAAATTGTTTTAATTCGTTCTGAGTGACGTTTTATTTCCAATGAACTTAACAATAAGAAACTAAGAAACTTTCCTTTTTTTTTTCAAAGTAACAAATAAATAAAATTCTATAATGTAAAATTAAGGCGTGTCTTGCCTGAGCAGATTCGGACATGGCCCTAGTTAGAAATATTAATAAAAAGTTAGCTTTAATATATTTTCCTTCGCTGTAATTTGGTGACATTGTAAGCCTCTAAGATTTTAGGCTAACGACAGTCTGAAGTCATAAAAAGAACTTTTAAAATAATACTGTAAAAAAATTAAGACATGGTCCGTTGTTAAGTAAACTTTTAAAAGTAAGAAACTTTTTATTAATAATTAGCTTTTTTTATTTTTTACAGCTTCTTTGAGGATGTACTAATTATAAAAACAATATATTATAAAATTCATGCACAGGTAAATACATATTTATGAATATAAAAACTTATTGAGTTTTGTACCAAGAGTATGCAAATAATTAAAATAATCTTTCTCCCCGTGATAGGATCGAACCCACTACCATATTGTTTACAGTCACACTCTGTCTCATCACCCTACAGTCACTTTACGTAATGATATATTTTTTAATAACTTTTCTCTATAACTAAAAAGGACAATTTCAATTGATTTTTCTTATTGTGGCTTTCAAACGACCAGTAACAGACATGCGCCAAATAAGGAAACATCAATAAAATGATAATGATGGTAGTAGCTACCTTTAGGACTACTGACATTTTTATGTTACTTCATTAATGGTGCTTGTAATGGCCTAATTAAATAAATAATATTTTGATTTTGAATAAAAATTAAGTAATCCCTAGTCATAAAATGACAATTAAGTCCTATACCCCATCCTAAGTGATCCCAATTCGCCCAATTTTGGAGATATTACATACTGAGTGGCGTAATTTGACGCCGCATCTCGTATACCCGAGTAATATTGCCTCGAGTTAGGGTTTAAATCATCACCTATCATGTTTACAGACAAATGCTGTTTCACTGCACCATGACTGTCTTTAAAATAACGAATTGTAATTATATTCCTAAATATTTATTACTTTTAAGTAAAGTAAATTAATAAAAAATCTTTGATCTGTTTTTCTGCCACTTTTAAGCCAATATTACATATATTGTTTGTTTTATAAAAGAATGGTACCTAATAAATTGCAATACCTTTACATATAAAGTTGATTTTCCTTACAATTTGCGCTCGTAAATCTTTCACAACACTTCCTGTTCTACTTCAGACAGACAGACATCCAATTCACGGAGTACAGTCAATTTGTTATTATTCGATTGTAATCTAGTTGCAATCATATTCGATTGTAATCGTTGCTTCATTCGAAGATAAAGATAGCGTTTTTTCAATGATAACACAACTTGAGGGAATTTAAAAAAAATTAACCAGTCTACCCTATCTATACAGACCCTCATTATCCGCTCGTTGCTCATTCCTTTTTATTGCAAGGCAACGATAGAACATCAAAAAGTGTTCCTATAACTTAGTTCAGATCAATGCTTAATATAAAGAAATAATACTATAGATATGACGAAATGGCCGGCAACAGTATTGATACAATGATATCAAAAGGAAAAAAGGATAAACTAACGAATCCTAGGGGTTAGCATAGTCTAACACAAGGTACCCTTAAAGAAATGCTTTAATTCGAACATAATATCGGGGATAAATTCATCCTACACGAGAGTAAATTTACCAAGGGGTTAGCACAATCTAACATAAGGTAATTTTAATTAAACCTTCACCAAACTATCCTTGAAGTATATCCTTTCAAATAAAAAATGTGTGTCTGTGATTTTCTCATGGATACCATTGTCAAAAATGGACCAAAAAAATGGGACCACACGGGAAGTGCTAGATTGCAAATAAATATATCGATATCGATTCACCCAGTCAAAAGTCCTGAGGTAACAAGCAAAAAATATATATAGTCAATTGATAGCCTACTTTTCTTACAGAAGTCGGTTAAAAATATAATATAGTAAAAAATAAAATATAATAATATATTATATTTTTCTTTAAAAATTCTTTTTATTTTTCTTTAAATTAATTTGAATTTTCTTTATAACCATATTATTTATAATATAGTTATAACCAAAAAATGATCTTTTGGCTATAACCATATTATATTTTTGTATTCAATTTTTTTCTTGTGAAAGTGTTACCGTAATTTCTGAAACAGTTAGTTATACTATGGTGCTTCACTATTATTTTTTAATATTGTCACTATTAATTGTAATATTACAAAAAAATATAATTAATAGTGACAATTTGTGCTCTTTTAAATAGGTTAGTTTAGTAATTATGTTAGTAGATCAGCTTCACGCTGTATCCAGCACACAGCAGGGTAGGCAGAGGGAACATAGTGTTAAGACACTGCGTTCCCCACTTTCTGCCGAATTCTGGAGGCAGAACTAAACGCCGCGCTTAACCTCGACACCAGAGCGAAGAAAATGAAATATAAATTTAAGTAAATATTTCATCTCCTCGAGGATCGAACCCACAACCAGTCGGTAGTACAGTCACACTTCGTACCGCTGCGCCGCGAGTGGCCTAGTTGTAGATAGTTGGAGATAATGATATATTTTGTAACAAGCGGCCCGCCCGCGGCTTTGCCCGCTTGAACTACATGATTAATTATTTAATGAACAGAATTGACTGACAACTATAATGACGTCTTATATGATTTTTTACGACATTACCGTAATTTCTTTTTTGTTTTTTGATTTTAATTTTAATTGATACATAAAGCTAATTATTTATCATACGTGTATATTTTTATAACATTACGTTCTTTTAACCTATGTTATTATTAGCTGAATGTACAATTGGTAAATATGTAGTTATTACAGTATAGACGTAGAAAGGATGTTTTTAGGCATTTTTATATAGATTAATTTCAAACGAACGAACAAACCGAACAATCTATGTATTTACTTGATATTTCTTTGAAGATAAAGTCGTTCTTTATCTCTTTGTTAAATTAATTACGACTTATACTTAACTGTTAAGATTTATGAAGGTAATCTTCACCAACAAATAAATTTTGTTTTTTTTTATTGTTTGTACTATGAACAATAGTGCTTTAAAAATACATATTTTCATCATCGGTCATATAACCAAGACGTTTCGAATATCATTCTTTAGCCGAAAATCTTACTAGCGCGATTCAGGAAATGATACTTTATGCACAGCGCCATCTATTGGACTTAAAGTTAAATTATGACTGTTCCAAAAGTTAAAAAATGCCGTTTTTATGTTAAATTTCACTTACATTAATCTAAAACGACATTTTACTAAATATATATTATACAGTTAAAAATATAGATTTATTATACATTTATTATGAGTATAATTATAGTGTCGATATCTATCGATTGCAATATAATATTCGCAGGCAAATAATACCTTGAGTTCATTCAAATGACTTTTTTTTTAATGGTGCGATTTTGATGAAACAAACTTTTATTTTTTTAGTTATTCTGAGTTAAGACAAAGCAATTGGTGAACATTTTAAGTAAATCGGTCCAGTACTTTCGGAAATTAACGTGATCATACATACAGACAAGCAATTAAAAAATATATATTTTTGCTTTCGATTATTCTTTTTAAGTGCCCCTCTATCCATTTCAGTCAAAATTACTAAATGTACAGACAAAATATTTTTACTGTCTTATTATATATAGAGAAAATTAAAAATGTCAAAATGAAACATCCATATATAATTTTTATTTTTATTGTTTCTTTTTCTTTATCTTTATTATGATCAAATAAAGTAATTAAAGTTTTTTTTAACAATTTTGTTTAAAAATTTGCTTGCTTTGTGAACTGTGTAGAGTGCACAGATTTAATTGCAAATAAAGTTCAATTCAAACTTCTTATTGCGTGTACATATGGAATCGCATTATCATTAACAGACCACATATAACAAAGTTTTCGCAATAAATAGGCATAATCCGATTAAATTATTAACGGATGGAATATTTAAAGCAAAGACAAAAAGGGCAAAGTGTTTCAAAATAATTATGAAAATGCATAGCATGAAACTCTCATCAGCATTTAGGCACAAGCGTTTAAACGCTCCTACTTTGAAGACATTTATGTACGATGAGATTTCTAATGTGTTACCAAAAGACGTGCTTTGTACATCAGAAGACAATATTGTAGAGCCCGTAGCGAAAAAATATATTCAAAGTATCTATTGCCTCTATAAAATAGGACAAAGTGCGAAAGTCAAATAAGTTGCAAAAAATGCAAAAAAATCATTTGCGGAGAGCATAAAATTGATATTTGCCAATGCTGTTTCTGGCTGACGTTTATGTTCATTTTCATTATTCATTTTAATATATTTAAAATATTTTAAAACATTATTAAATAACTTCATATATTTTGTATTCATGTAGTACAATCTAATAATTTTAATTGTGTAAGTATTTTAATTGCTATAAAGTCATTACAATTATTTAAGTAAATAAGTAATATCAAAGGTATACTCAAACGTATATTTGTTTCGAATTAAATGTACTTGTTTTCATTTGAAGGTAAAACTTTATATCTATGACTTATCTTACGCCCCTTACTCCTCGTGGAGATAGGTTATTAAACCTATCTCCAACGTCAATCTTAGATTGTTTCATATATCTATCCTATCTAGAGATTGGATAGATATATGAAACAATCTATGATTGACGTTGGAGATATGTTATTAATATTGGGCGTTAGTGAATATATACATATCTGGGAATCAAATGACGAAAAATAATAAATGATCAAACGAACTTACATGAAATGAAGTTCGTTCTTTATTATATGAGTCGCTTCATTCAAAGATATAATTTCCCTCCCTCCTACATACCTTCGACACAAAAAAACTAAAATAAAATGATATGTAACATATGAAATATCATAAATAAATCAATGATTTATTTATTTTTAAATATCATAAAAATGAACAATGATGAATAAAAATGGCAGAGGAAACCTAGTGTTAAGACACTCCGTTCCCCACTTTCTGCCGAATTCTGGAAGCATTGCGTATTGAGTGGCAGAACTCAACGCCGCGCTTAACCTCGATACCAGAGCGAAGAAATGGAAATATAAATTTAAGTAAATATTTCATCTCCTCGAGTGGGGATCGAACCCACAACCAGTCGGTTTTGCAGTCACACCTCGTGCCGCTGTGCCACGACCGGCCTCTGTAGAAATATATATATATAAAGATATATTGGATTTATACGGAAAAGAGCAGAGATCAGTTCTATATATAACAGAGATTTCTTATTAATATATGTCATTCGATTATCCAATCAACTCGAGGCGCGAAAATGTCCTATTGAAGTTAAATTGCAAACTAAATCGACGACGTTTTAAAGGAATGAAAGGCGGACTTGTTGCTGGCGGAACTAAAAAAAGCCTTAACAACTTTTTAACTACACATGAGTTCTACACATGACATGAATATTATTATTTCAATATATATCGTAACTGATTACTTTACTCCAATCTCTTCAACGTGCCTCCCAACGCTTACTTATAACAAATTTAATTCACCGCACAGATACCGTTCATAGGGCTATCATCCTATCAACCAAGTATAGACCGCTCAGTGAACGATAAGATCGCATCATCGATCATTTACACAGCCATCATTTAGGCTAAATATCGTACCGATATCATATTATACTAGCGGCCTGGCGCGGCTTTCACGCTTCTCGAAAAAAATCATGATTTTAAATGAAGAATGTTTTTTTATTTCTTATCTATCTAGGTACACGCTCACGGCAAATGTAGTGTTTTCTGCATTAATCCTTATCTCGCAGAAGATCCAGAAAAAAAACTATATGTTGCTTTATAGCCCGCCTCTATCATTCACTGAAGGTCCGATAAAAATCATTCCAGCTATTCCGGTAATTGGCCCAAACAAAAAGACAGACAGACAGAATTAAAAAATATATATATTCGTGTTTTAGTATTATATAAATAACCGTAAGCACTTGATAAAACATGGTTATTTTGAAATTACAGACACTTCAATTTTATTTATATGTAGAGATGTATATATTAAGTTAACGAGTAACAGATTTAATGCTTAGTAGTACTGCTTAGTAGAGCCTTTGGTGCTGTTTTTATGTATTAGGTTGTACATATTTGAGGCTCACTCCATTCTCCGCTTTCCAACCATTGTGCCAGATCTTTTAACCAGAACAATACGATGAAAATTATTCATTCCTCCAAGATGGAATCGAAACCACAACCATGTCCTTTACAACCAGACGCTGTGCCACTGCACCACGATGGTCTCAACTAAATGTTATCTTAAATTCCATACATTATATAACAATGTGACAATTTTCAATATTTTTTCCCTGTCTTGTTTCTATATCTCTAAAATGAAATTGTATAAAATATTTTCTGAAATAAGCGTCATATTGGCAGCAAACGCCTTTCAATTTTAACTTACAGTTCAATTGCATCGGTCTGAACTCTCAACAGACACGTAACTCAATAAGTAATATTTTCGATAAAGTTTCTTGGCGATTGCAGTCGGATTGCAGCTACATTGACATTACAAACTAACTGACAACTTCACAACTATTAGATAGTCGGACTACTAATAAGTGATATTTCCACAAAAATGATTATTCTATTTATCTTCGCTACTACACAGCTACTACAAACTTTAGTACTTGTAAGTTAACGTTGTCAAAGTCATGTACTCGTAGAAGATTCGTTATGATAAATAACTCTGTTGTTCACTGTCCATCGATTTTTAGACTGATTGTGTACGGAACGTAAAGAAGGTATTCTTTTATGTTATATAAATAAAAAAATACTAAATATTAGAAACAAAGTGATGCATTACTTTGCTCTCTCATTTCCAATATATGTATTTATACATTGTCTATATTCAATAAGTCCAATTAAAAAAGACGTAAATTCTAACATTCCATAGATTCATGGTCGTAGTAATTTTTCAAAAGGTACACAAGATAACTCCACACTTATTTCATCGGTAACTTCGATATGCTTATTTGAACATAATCTTTAGATTTTTTTTCACGTTAACCAATTCTATCCATGTACGTTACACGGATAGAATTGGCTAACGTAAGGCTTAATCTTCATAAATAAAATCAACTTAATTTGAAAAAAATAACAACAATTATAATAATTTAAAAGCACAATAGAATACATGAACTAAGTACAAGTTATTAGAGTAATTACTCTCGCGGCGCAATTCAGCGCGACGTTGAACTATTTCTGTTCAAGTCTTCACGACTAACACTATTATGCATTTCATAGTAAATTGTTACGTAAATTCCGTCGCCACGTCGGGAAAATGAAACTGTAACAAATTGCCACCAGAGTCCTTTGATAATAACACAAATGCCAGCGGAATATAAAATAAAAGCGACGTAAAGGTATCATTGAAATAACATGAAATAAATCTAAATCCTGTGACATATATTATTAACTATGTGTGTCTAACAGTAACAGAGACATATATTATTAACTAATTGAGGCCAGTCGTGGCGCAGCGGCACAGAGTGTGACTGTAAAACCGACTGGTTGTGGGTTCGATCCCCACTCGAGGAGATGAAATATTTACTTAAATGTATATTTCCATTTATTCGCTCTGGTGTCGAGGCTAAGCGCGGCGTTGAGTTCTGCCACTCAACACGCAATGCCTCCAGAATTGGGCAGAAAGTGGGGAACGGAGTGTGTTAACACTAGGTTCTCTCTGCCTATCCTGCTGTGTGCGGGATACAGCGTGAAGCTGATTTTATTTTTTATTTGTGTCTAACTGTGGGTCACTCTACAGTCTTTTAACCTAAAACTACGAACAGGATGAATCTGTTTTTCAAATGTGCAAATTGAAAATGTATTTCAACTCTACATTAAAAATATATTTAAAATATAAAAAATATGTTGCATTAAATCAACCGCGTGAAGTGTTATTAGTATACTAAAATGTAAATATATTTTGAATAATAATAAAATACAATAATACAAAATATATATATTTTTTAAATGAAATGAAATCAGCTTCACGCTGTATTCCACACACAGCAAGGTAGACGGGAACGGGTAGAGTGGGAACCTAGTGTTAAGACACTCCGTGCCCCACATTCCGCGAATGTTGGAGGCATTGCGGGTTGAGAAGAGAAAAGTGACATGAAAAATTTCAAACCTAGAAATAATAATAAAAAATAGATTAAGTCCGGATCAGTTATATTGCAAAGTACTCTCAATGAAGTTTGATAATATTTTAAAATAAAACAAATAAATAAAAATTTGAAGGAAACTTTTTAGCCACTGGGCAACTTTTAGTATATATATATCGAAACAGGAACAAACTGTACGAATTATATAGTATGTCTTGTTCAAAGTCTTACAAAAATATTTAAAAAGGTATGTATCCAGGCTACGTCTATGTATATAAGGGCAAAAATTTTGAAAATTAATAATAAAATTAAAGCGACATGGGATGCTGTTACTGTAGACTTTAGCTGGGAGATCTAGAGCTGTCAGCGAACCTACTAATTTAAAAATTAACTGTGTAATTTTACATTCACATGTAGAAGTGGCAAATACTTTTCATTTTTTTTTTCAAAATATCTATAAAGATGATGGCAGTGAAGTAGCACGTTCACTGCCATCATCTCCTTCGGAAGCAGTATTAATACTAAAAAAACGATGTAAATACGAGTAGTTGTGAATAAAATTTGTGTTTAAGAATGTATAACCAGATGAAATTGTCAAACCTTTCATAAGTTTAAATTTGAAGAAATCTGGTGACTTATGAGGCATGTCTGTTAAAGTGCTTACCACACACTATTACACTGAATATTTGATAATAACTTAATCTGGATACGTCCTCGCGATCTCGAGATATGTGGTCTTGGCAGACAGAGAGGCAAGGAAGTGATCCTACAAGGGTTCCGTTTTTATTTTTTTTATCGAGTCCGAAAAAAAAATTGATTTAGGCTTTTTTTTACATAACATTTGTATCTGCAATTCAAAGTTACTAATTCCTCAAAAGCAGAGCGATTCGTCATCCGGTTCTATCAATCATTTATACACAGGAAAATCAACCGCACAGTCGACTGGCTCATCCTATTGCAATGTATAATATATGGCTAGATATTCTGTAAATATTTATGTAGGTATTTGCTGGTGTATATATTGTAACAGTATGTAAATTGGATATAAGTTAAAAATAAATAAATAAATAAAATATTCATGGCAATACACATAAAAACATAGTTAATTATGAATAATAGAATTTATATATTTTTAATACCATATTCATAGAGACGAGTTCATATATTGTCGTCCCGAGTGTCGTTTCGTATATATAGTGGGTGCAGAACTCGTAAGGCAGCGGTCGAGTCAAACTGTCAAGTACTATACTAATATATATGATGCGCATAAAGACTCGTACGAAATATATTATAAATATAATAAAATAATTCGAAGCCTATAATGGCACGATATTTTAGGATCCAATTTATGTGGAGGAGCAACATATATTGTGGATCTAGAGTTATCTTTGACCAATATTATAATATTGAATGTTGCTTGAAGTCGCGGAGGCTGACGTGATGGGCTTATGCGAACTGTTATAGCGACGTACTTAACTATGTCGTGGCTGATGCCGTCTCGCAGTACGCTCGCGGTACGTAAGCTATGCTTGTATGGCGTTGGTCATTGACATATCGTATACCACTTCTACGACTTGGTATACGATTAGTAGATGTGTGATGCTTTTTTATGTCCCAGCTCTGGTGTATGTAGTAATGTCCGCCTACGGTTCGAGATACGACTGTGAGTGTGTGCCTTGCGTTTATTTAACATATCGGCCGCTTTGCGGTAGTGCGTTTGTTCCAACGACTTATATTGATCTCACAAATCAATCAACATCATGAATCACCATTCTAATACAATATTAATATAAAGAAGCGTCACAAGTACCTTCATAAAGATCACACACAAACGTCCCGGAGAGTTCAACAAGACTGTTGCAGCCGCAGTCTGGAAGGAATTCACGGTGTAGGGGCGGGGGTCCCAAATCTTAATTTCTAATTCCAGGAAAACTAACGAAGTTTACCTTAAGGAAAACGTTCTATTTATTTATTATACCTAAATATTACAAAATATATTTTATCTGAAAATGATTTTTATTACAAAGCAACTATACACGTTTCATATTCACTAGTTGTAAACAAGAAGCTCTTGTACTTAGTGTATATATATTCCCATTTAAAAAAGATACATAATATTTTATTGTCATTTAAATAAGAACGTAAGTACAAACGCTAACGTTAATCCTTTTATTTTCACTTTTTATATAGCACTATCTTCAAGTGAATAGTGTTTCAGTGGACTTTTCAGCAGTAGCCTGTAGCACAGTAATTTACAACCAGGGTGTATAGCGACAGCTACAAAAAATACATTTCATTGCAAATCCTTTATGTTTCGTGTGTTCCTGTGTCATAGTACAGCAACAGGTATTTTTTTTACATTTGTAAAAAGTTTTTAGTGCGATATGATATAGTGCTTGTGCCTAAAGTAATAAAGCTCAGTATTAAATAGCAACGTTAGTTTTTAAAATTCCGTTTCATATTTCTATTTCCCACGCTTGCCAACCTACAGCGAGGTACGAACGCTAATGGCGGATACATTAATAACTATAAACTTTTTTTTACAATACACGAATGTGAAGGCATTTTTGTGAATTTATTATGAATAGTGTACTAGTTTTAATTCAGAGCTGAAAATACATGTATATTTTGATAAAATCTTTATCTTACAAACAATTTCCCCAAAATATACAGGATGTAACGCGATTGACGGATAGAAAAATTTCTAGCGCAGAAAACCACGAGGGCAGACTCAATAGTCGGGCTGTAATTTGTCAACCGAACTGAATGGCTTAGTGGTCAGAGCGCCTGGTCGGTTTCCAGGAGGCGCGGGTTCGAGTCCCGCTACGTTCAAATTTTTATACGTTTTCTAAATAAGTATACTTCATATACTGTATCTCGTACATAGTATATTTTGTAAAAAATAAAGATTCAAATAAAGAAACGTAAATTTCATCTTGTATGAAGCAAATTACGTAAATATATAGAAACTCATTAAGCTCTGTGATTTTTCTTCAGAACGCTCGAGCTTAAAGTACAATGAATAAGTGCTTGCGCTTAAATCACTTTTTATAAGATAAGACATAACCTGGTCCCTCTTTATTGCAGCAATTTCGTGTAATATTATAAGATAATGCCGAGCGAGTCATAATTCACACTAATAATATTCTATTACGCACATTATTATGATGTCAGTGAGACGACGCATTTTTCTTTGTACTTTACATTGTTTATAATCGTTATTATATTTTGGAAGAGGTAATAGGGATAAGTTATATTAAAAAATATTTTTATACGGATTAACATTAATAGGTGGTTGTTTCATAAAGAACTCGTATGCGCTATGTTTAGTATAAGATATGAATTAATTTGAGTGAACTTAGTAGTTTGATTAAGATTGTTTGTGTATATTATTTAGCTTGTATCCTCCATATAGCAATCTCGCATATCTCAGGATCAAAGTGTCTCAACACTAGGTAGTGTTGAGACACTCAGATTATCACTTTCCGTTCAATTTCCAAGATATTCCGTGTGGCGAAACTCAATGCTTCTTCTTGCTACCAAAGGAAATAAAAATGATTAATTCTCCCGAGTAGAAATCGAACCCATAACCATCGAGTTTACGGTCAGACGCTATGCCGCTGAGTTACGACAGCCTCACACATTTACTTCATATATAAAAATCTATATCGACAATATACGTAAGCAATTTTCTACAAATTATAATACATTTGTGTTATTTTGAAATCGTCAAAAGAGAGGACTTTTGCAATAATATGTACCTCTAGTGACTCTAACACCATATATTTGCTGTCGTAAGTTTGTTCTACAACTGCGGAGGAAGCAAAGTAAAGATCTCGTTGGCTTGGAGTCATTTCTTCTTTTCATTTCTCTAGAGAGTGCAAACAGAAACTTACAGAGCACATAAAAAATATTTGTTGTAAAAAAATCCTATAAAATTATTCTAAATAAATTTGTTTTCGTATAAATTGACATTTCAACTTATTAACATGTCAAGTATAAATTTAATTTGGAAGCCGGTGAATACTCATGCACATGCTTTCCAAATTCCTACATGATTAAATACGCGTTATAATTTTGCAAGCTATATCTCATTGCGGAATTTAGATTACTCTACCGCATCAAAAGTTTTCCTAAATATTTAACCCTAATATTGTGGTTTTAGAACCTTCATTATATTATACCAATTTAATGGGGAAAAAAAATATAAAACACGAATGATGTCTTATTTTTAAAATATTAGTCTAACTGCACATCTTCGAAATCTATACCTAACAATTGCTAGGAAGAGTATGGTGTTTCCTGATCTAATAGAATTTAGTAAAATCATACCAATATTTCAATTGGATAATACCTCTGATCCCAATAATTTGTAACCGGTATATATCTTGTAAGATTTGAAAAGACGTTTGTGTTAAAGGTTATTACCAAATTTATGATTTTGTAAATGAAAACACGCTTTGGGAATTAAATACTCGTTCCAGTTTGTTCCAAAGGTTATTATTGTTACAAATAATTAAATGTGTGTTTGTATATAATTGATTTAAAAAAAAGTTTCCCCTGGTTTCTTGCGCCGATTCAGATCTGAAGTATTCATTTAAGTGAACTGGTGGTAAATTATATGACTTTCAAAAAGTGAAGCATACAATCTCTTATTTTGTATTAAATTATTTGACTGTGACTTTTGACTATCAGGATGTAGTAAGGACTGGCCTTTATAACTCTATGTTCCAATGATAATTACCAATAATTATAAAAAGCATATTAAAGAGTAATAAGGCAAACAAAGCTGCGGGTTAAAGCAGCTAGTTATATATAAATTTAATAATTACATATATATTATACAAATTGCTATAATTACGTAAATACATCGTTCTAAATAAAATTAAAATAAATTAGCTTCCCGCATACAGCAGGGTAGGCAGAAGGAACCTAGTGTTAAGACACCCCGTGCCCCACTTTCTGCCGAATTCTGAAGGCATTGCGTTCATCATTTACATCGTTCTGAACCCTTAAATTGGCGTGTAGCGAATATTGAGGCCCAACTTGTTAATTTACGCGGGGAAGTTTCGAGTTTGTGCCACTATCTCGTGAATAGCTAGAGGTTGGATTATAGATTTCTATTGACTTAATGGCCAATTAGTTTTATTTCTTAATTAATTAGTTATTGAATCAATATTAGATAGCACTTTGTAGGGTTAAGTAATTTAGAACCATAATATATTTCTTAATTCAGCTTCACGCTGTATCCCGCACACAGCAGAGTAGGCAGAGAGAACCTAGTGTTATAACACGCCGTTCCCCACTTTCCGCCGAGTTTTTTGGAAGCATTGCTTGTTGAGTGGCTGAACTCAACGCCGCGCTTTGCCTCGATAGCAGAGCGAAGAAATGTAAATAAATATTTCATTTCCTCGAGTGGGAATCGAACCCACAACCAGTCGATTTTACAGTCACACTTTGTGCCTTTGCGCCACGATTGGCCTCAATTAATTTTCATTGATTATTTCTATTATATGTATATTTTATATTTGTAATAGAAGACTATAATTTCTTTCACTCACATTAATATTTTCAAAATGTTACATAATAAGTGGCAATGCCAACTCAATTCTCGCTTTGATACGGCACGATTTTCAACATTATTAATCTGTAATATTTCTTATTAGTCTCCGAGATCTTGATATTCAGAAAATTCTACAGTTAACTAAATTGATAGAAAATTTAGCAAACTTTCGGCATTTATTTGAAATTGTAGAAGTATATATCGAATTGAATTGAATAAACGATATTGTATTCAATAATATTTATTTCGACATAATACAATGCAAACGATACAATATGTATTACATACAATATGTACCTATAATTTTGCTCATTAATTTAATGAGTTTAGTTTTGTATGTAGGTCAATTTTTTATTTATGCATTTTTTAATAATTATTTGCTTGAATTTAACTATTTTAACTGACACTGAATACGTAATTAAATTGAATATGATCAATACCTCAAACAATAATAATATTCGTAGGAAATCGCTATCATATTATTTTAATAAACTAATTGTGTGTGGATTTCAAATTATCATTTAACGTCTCTATCTCCTCTAGTACAGGGGTTCCAAATCTTTTTTGCTCAAGGACTACTTTTATATCATTCTTGCTACGAGGGACCGCAATGTAGGTATTATAAAAACAAACTAATAATTAAACGAAAATTTTAAATAAATACTCAATAGGAATATATGAACTTATAATATTTTAGAGAAACTTCTGTAACTCCCCGCGAAGTCGTCGTGACGCAAGCGTGTAAACGCGACGGTTGCGGGTTCGATTCCCACTCAGGGAAATTATATTTTCATTTCGCTTTGGTAACAAGGCAAAACGGCGTCGGCGGTGGTTCTGTACTTAACACGCAATGCCTCGAAAAGTCGGAGGAAAGTGAGAGAAGGGAGTGTTTTGATATTAGATTGATAGATGCCTGCTGCGAAAGAAGAGTCAACCTCTCCACTTCTGCATATAGCCCCATTGTGCTGCTGAATAAGATGGGCAAACTCTTGTAGAAGATTATTGACTCTCATCTAATTCAGAACCTAAAGAACGTAGTTCCAGGTCTTTCGGAGGCTCAGTGTGGGTTCAGGATCGGTCGGTCAACTATAGACGGCCCGAACACCCTGAAAACTCTGTCGTTGGCCACAATGGCAGAGAGAAAAGTGCTTTTCGCTATCTCTTTAGGTGTGGTCAACGCTTTTAACAGCTTGCCGTTTGAAACCTTAAGATAGGCATTACACTCCGGTTTTACAGGTGTCTCCCTATCTCCGGTGGCTATTAGACGACTACCTCCAGGATAGAAAAGTCTTTCGTCCTCCAGGATAGAAATTTCTTTTCATCTCTCTTGCATTCTTCTCGCTAATATTTTGGCATAAACTTTAACCCTTTAACCCGAGCTAATCAAACTTATAGCCCTGTAGCTTGTGCAGTCTATCTTTGAACCTTTGCCTTTTTACCTAGGCATAATTACTGCACCTCGCCAATCATCTGGGACCTGATTTCCATGCATAAATTGCACAAAAACCAGAACAAGTCCAAGATGCGTAAGTTAAACCTATGTATTATTACAGTAGTTACTTTTTATGTTATGATATTTATTTTCGACAAGTAACTTAACTTGTGTGTGTAAAATGTAATAAAAACTTTCAAGCAAGATTTTACTTAACCCTAAACCACTAGACTGTGAAATACTCAAGTTGCCCTTTGAGTACATTGAATGATTACAAAAAAAAGCTTAAACTCTTAGAAAAAAAAGTGACGAATGTGAAGATAAAAAATATCTTCGCATTCTTCATATTATATCAATAAATAATATAATAGAATAATATATATAAAATAAAATTAACGAGGTTGATAATATGAAATTCATTCATGATGAGAAGTACATATTGAAACTGTGTTCCTACGAATATATATATAAGCGGTATTTGTAGTATATATGAACCTACATAATGTCCTATATACCTACATAAATTCAAACGTTAAAATATAAACACGGTAATTAGCATCATACAATTCGTTTATTTCATTTCAAAACAAGAATTTATTTATAGCAACTAAATGTGAGAGCGCTTTGCAGTGTCCTATTTCTAATTGAATAAAACATTAATTCGAATTAAACATCGAAAGTTAAACATTGTAGGGTTACGAACGCCAATTTGTAACAAATTTGTATAAATTCGAAGTTGACTGCGTCTTAATTAACAGAGGTAGTAAAAGAGTATTTGTACACATGCTAGATTTGGATAATCTTTATTTTTCAAATAAACTGAACATTCACAAATAAACACGAAATAGTAAAAAATATTATTAAAAAAAAATGAATAATTATATTTTCAGTGATGTTTTTATATTTAAAAATAAACAATTACAGGACTAACGTTATTTTTTTTCATTCATATCAATATTGTTCGTATGTAAAATTGTAAAAGTATAATCTACGTACCGCTTAAATATCCTTAAATATCCAGGTAGACAAGGCGCAGAGCTAAGAGCTATCTCCTCAAAGTCCTCCATGTATATATCTGCTATTATTTGGACCCCTGATCGATGCCATCTATTTGTAAATAGAATTCTTAATTCTGTTAATAGTAATATTCAATTCACAACAGAATTACAGGCAAACAACTCCTTAGCTTTCCTCAATGTTTTCGTCATAAGAAATGCTAATGACACAGTAGCCCACACAGTATATAGAAGACCCACTCACACCAAGAGTTTCGGACATTCGGACTTCAGCCAACGTTGTCAGATCAAGAAGCCACCCACAGTAGTGAGGAAGCCGGCACTTCTACCATATATGAAAAGGAGTTACAGACAGGGTTTACTTAAAATTTATATTCAAGCCTAAAAAGAAGTGAGCCAATTCTAGATACCAGTGAAAAGTAATGACTGTGGCTTATCATACATCGGTCGAATAAAAAGAAGCATCGGTATTTCAGTGAAGGAACACATCTCCGATATCAAGAATTGGTATGTATCGAAATCAGTTGTGTGTAAACATACTGCGGATAAAGCAACCATTACAGCAGGTTTGACAAACCCCACATCCTCGCTAAGGAAAACAGATATAATCCTAGAATGATGAAATACAAAAACATCCAAACTTCAATAGAGAAGACAGTTGAAAATTTTTTACCGCTTGTGACCCACTCATAAAATCTTTGAAGTCTCAAACCCACCATACCAGAGGGCAAGATAAAATCAGCATTCTGCAAGTATTCAAGGCAATCGCAAATAATTATTATTTAAATAATAAATTCAAATAATTATTATTAAAATAATAATTTCAAATAATAAATATTAAAATAATAATTTCAAATAATTATTATTAAAATAATAATTCCAAATAATTATTATTAAAATAATAATTTCAAATAATTATTATTAGCCATTCCAAATAATTATTATTAGCCAGTCGTAGCGCAGCGGCACGAGGTGTGACTGTAAAACCGACTGGTTGTGGGTTCGATCCACACTTGAGGAGATGAAATATTTACTTAAATTTATATTTCCATTTCTTCGCTCTGGTTTCGAGGTTAAGCGCGGCGTAGAGTTTTGCCACTCAACGCAATAACGCAATGCCTCCAGAATTCGGCAGAAAGTGGGGAACGGAGTGTCTTAACACTAGGTTCCCTCTGCCTACCCTGCTGTGTGCGGGATACAGCGTGAAGCTGATTTTTTTTGTTTATTATTAAAATAATAATTTCAAATAGTTATTTTTAAAATAATAATTTCAAAACGTATAAAAATTTGAACGTAGCGGGACTAGAACCCGCGAACTCCTGGAAACTGACCAGGCGCTCTGACCACTAAGCCATACGTTCTTATCAAGCTACGTCGAAACTTTTCTACGCTTGTTACAACTTATTTATGTTGTTAGCATCTCTATAGCATATCTATATATATTTTTATAAATCTCCGCTACCCAAAGATAACTAAGAATTATCGTCTGGCAAGATAGAATTTTATTTATTAAATATTTTTAACATTTTTATTTTTAATGTTTTATACTATTTCCTTACATCATTAAACGAAACATTAAATTACTTTAAATTTCTATTCTAGAATAGACTAGTTACTTTTTAGAAGCGGCTTTGAGTTCCGCCACTCAATATTAAATATTTTTAAATTTCGGTGGAAAGCGGGGAGCGGAGTATCTTAACACTATCTTCCCTCTGCCCACTCTGCTACATGCGAGATATAGCGTGAAGCCGGTAAAATGAAATTAAAAGGTACAACATTTATAAAGTTACACAACTAAAACATAAATATTATACGACTTAAATATTAAAGGTCAAAATTTTACAAAGTTTTGACATTTCTTCTGAAGCTATTAGCCCTCATAAGCTGTGTAAAAACAAAAATTTCTTTTTCTACCTCTCGGTGAAGAAATATAGCTAGGAAGATAAATTCAAGCAATAGCTACTACTATTTATTTTATCGCACGTGCCGCGTCACGGCCACCCGCAACAAAAGATGCTCAGTTATTTGATACGTATTATTGGAAATGGGCCTAACATAGATGTCACACGATTAATGGTTAAATTATTTATTTTTCATTTACTAAACAAAATATATATATTATGTAATATGAAAACTAAAAACCGAACTGAACTGAATTAAAATTTGTAACGATCGATTACTTTAATTGTAGAGATTGAAAATCGATCATACTTTTAAAATAAGTTTCCAGAGAGATTTAGATGCTGGACCAGAATAATCGCTTTATTAATTCTTCAATTTTAAATAACATCAAATTGACCAAATACTTAATGTTAAATATTTCCACTTTATTCCAAGAGTGGGCGAATTGAATTTTAATAGTTACCTGGCCTCGAACAATTTTAATCAGAATAAATTTCTCATGAAGAGTGCGCGTAAAGCCTTCTTCAGAAATTATATATATATATTGGAACAGGATTTATTGAAACGCACTAATGGGTTTTAATTTCGCTTTGTTTGTAAGGATAAAAATATCTTCTCAACTTTTGTAATTTAAATGTCAATAAGTTTAAAGCTAAGTGAAATCGGCTTAGAGCCAGACAACCTCTATAATTACGAAAATATGTCACCTACAGAAATAAATTACATTGGAGCATATCTGTAGGCGGCTGTATGTAATTACATTTGTTTTGATTTTGTACCTGTTTCTGGAGTATAGAAACTTTAGTCTTAAAATAATGTATAATACACTATTTAAAATAATATTTAGTACCTAAAATATTACATATATATAGAAAGAATATTTTATTTGACTTTTAGCATATCCTTATTATCCATACATATTGATTATTTTGTCAGATATCTTCTTTATAGTACAACATATTTCTATCAATTCTCCAATATAGATATTTTATACAAACGTTTATTTTAAATCAATAACCTATAATATTAAAATTTTGCTTTTAACTTTGCTTTAGCATAAAATATAACACCAAAGACAAATTATTACTGAACTAGGATGATGAATAAATTAAATATATTAATACAGACTGACGGATCTAAAAACTATTTACACCATTCATCTAATTATTTCTAAACATCAACTACAATTCTTATAAAATAAGTTTTCGTTTTATATTATTTTCTTAATTACTTATAAAAATCATACAAAGGTCACACATTTTATAAAAAATAATTTGTAATTTTGATCAATATAGGACATTTACAGCATATTCATCAAACTCGATACGAATCTTACAACACATTATTATGAAGTGTTAAATTTGATACGACCGGCACATGCAAACATCTCTTAATTATATTATTTTTAAGAATATCAAAGAATTATCCTATAAGACCAATCAAAGATTCATCACTTTATTTATATGACAACGTTCACTCGAACTGTTGTACTAAATGATCACTCAAGGGATTGAAAATAAAACAATCTCAATGTTTAACCTATCTGACCTGGACTCATTTTATTTTTTTTTCTCTGACAGTCTTCTCTCTTCCGTGGCGGAGGGTATACGGTGTTAGGACAAGATCCTCTGTCCGTTGTTTTCTTCCGCCGCGCATAACTATCCGCGTGTCCTTGGGTTGGGCGACTAGCCCTTGTGGAAATTGTCTCTTTGGGACTGGGGAAAGGAATCGGGGGCAAGGGATGAGCATTTGCTGCCTGGGTGGTGAGTTTAGCCAGGTAAGTCACTCGGTTGCCCGGAGGAGATCCAGCTTATTTGACCAGCGGCCATTTCTGTACAGCGCGATTGTCTTCAAGTGTGGGTGGTCAGAAGCGTCTGCACGGCTGAACGTATTGGTAGCTAGGTAGCCAATGTACCCCTCCAGGCTCTCAATTAAAAGGTCTCGATATATGGTGGCATTCTTCACGAAGCAAGGAGCCCGGGTAGCGCGACTGACCGCAATATCCTGCACGACTGCAGAGTTGCAAGGTTAGATCGCTGGCGCATGTTAGTCGGTCAGTGTGTACCACGCCGGGGCTGCATATGAAGGATAAGGATACGGACGTAGGTTTTGAATAGTGAGACCTTGGTACGCAGGGGAATTCTAGAGCGCAGGGTGGGACGCAGCAGGATAAGCCCGACCCTGGCAGCGTGGGCAGCCATCTTCACGTGTGAAGTCATCCTCAACTGGCGGTCGAATTTCACTCAAAGTTAGGTGGCCTCTAACTACTCTCATTTTAGTAATGATTTTAATTGATTATATACGCTTGTCACTAATCAAAGGATATCGCGATTCAGATTACGTGTAAATAATGATCAAAGCCATCTGTTGAGCATAAGGACAACCATTTATAACAAATGTATCTTATAAATCTACAATTTGAACATAATTGTAGTATGGATCGTTAGCATTCCGCCCACCAAGGACATTTAGTGACGGAATGTCCTTTACATTTTGCTCTTCATACCAACAAAGTTATTCTTAAGTCTAAATACTACATGAACAATGTTACAATCGCACACAGCGATTGTACAAATTGTACAATCGCAAATCGTATTAAGTAGAAAATACAACAAAAAATGTGTTAACAAAAATATATGTCTATCACTTCAAAATTTACAATTGAAAAAACAAAACATTGAAACCTTTTATCTTATAAAAGGGTGTATAAAACTAAATTATTTCTTATGTATTTAAAACAAACATGTAGAAGTAGATATTAAATAAACGTCTAAACTACATTAATCCGTTATGGGCAAAATACATAATTTGTTTGTTGGCCTTTTTATCATACTATTTAGTGCGTAGAGTGACACGCGGATGACTTTATCAAAACATAGATGGTTTTTTAAAACTGGCCCTAGCATCCAGTGATTAAGTGGTAAGTCGCCTTCCTTAATGAGAACAATGTCTCCGACATTGGTTTCAAGGAACTTGGAAGCCCACTTAAATCTGTTCATGTGACCAAGCAAGTATATATATTCTTTATTGCACAGATAAAAAAAAATAGTAAAATACAGTTGAAAAGATATGTTTACAAGGGCGGGCTTATTTCTATAAGAAATCTCTTCCAGCCAACCCATGGAAGTGGATGAGTGCAAACAGCGGAATAAGATCACAGTGCATACAGATTTTAAAAATGTAAGAATAAAAATGTCCAAAAAAAAAATCTAATACAATATATACAATACATACATACTATATATACAACAACACTATTATAATACAGTTACTAAATAAACATACATACAAATAAATACATATATCAATATAGGTATATAATTATATATACTATTAAATAGACTACATATATACACATATACATGCATAATATATAATATATACTAGAAACACTGATTAAAGCTATGTCAAATTACTTTCACTTTTGAGCAAATGCTCTTTAAGTTGGGATTTAAAGGTCTTCAGAGAAGGGATTTTCTGAATAGAATTGGGGAGTTGGTTCCAAAGGGACGCGGCATATACAGTAAAGGATTTTTGAAGGAATTTGGTATTGCTCTTCGGTACGTCCAACATCGGAATGACACACGACCGCCTAGAGCGTGAGGGTCTGGGAAGCACATTGAAGCGGGAGCGAAGGTAAACAGGATAATTCAGGTAATTCAGAATTTTAAAAAGGAATATAAGGATGTGCATATCACGGCGAAGGCGAATTGGGAGCCAATTAAGCTGAGCTCGAAATTGGGAAACATGGTCATTCTTACGCAAGCCGTAAACAAAGCGTATGGCCAGATTTTGAAGTCGCTCTAATTTGTTAAGTAGCTCCTCGGTCACATCCAAATAGCAAACATCGGCATAGTCGAGTATTGGAAGGAGAAGAGATTGCGCTAGCATAATTTTGGTTTTATGAGGAAGGAAGTATTGGAGACGCCTAAGAGTATGATAAGAGAAATGCATACGCTTGCTGATTGAGTTAATATGGGGTGCCCAAGATAAGTTAGAATCCATTATAAGACCTAAATTTCTAACATTTTCACAAAAAGGAATTGTCACTCCCGTGTATTGAATCGTAGGGACGGTATTCCAGATGATTTTAGATCTGATTCTGCTACTACCTATCACAATTGCCTGGGATTTTTTTGGGTTGATTAATAAGCCGAAAGAATCGGCCCAAGTTTGAATAGCAGACAGTTCGCTATTTAAACCTTCAATAGCTGCAGGCAGATCATTTAAGTTACAGTGACGATAAAGTTGCAAATCATCAGCATACAGATGGAAGGGAGAAGTAATGACTCTAGAGATATTATTAATAAAAACAGAGAAAAGAAGTGGGGAAAGAACGCCGCCTTGGGGGACGCCGGCAGTGAGATCAAGCCATGACGACGTGATATCGTTCGCTTTTATACACTGCCGGCGTCCGAAGAGGTAAGAACGAAACCAGCTTACAGCTTCGAAGGAAACATTGACTGCCCGAAGTGTGCCAAGAAGTATATCGAGGTCAACAGAGTTGAAAGCACTGCTGAAATCCAGCAGAACCATAACAGTGACTTTGGTGTTATCCATAGCACACCGAATGTACTCCGTAATGTTCAGCAGTGCTCCCACTGTGCTGTGAGAAGGACGGAAGCCGGACTGGAAAGGACATAACAGATTGTTGGATGAGAGAAAGGAGTAAAGTTGGTTATTGACTAAGGATTCAAGGACTTTAGCTAGAACAGGAAGGATAGATATAGGACGGTAATCAGTGACATTGGAAGCATTAGAGGATTTGGGAAGTGGAATGACATGAGCACTCTTCCACTGTGAAGGAAAGATATTGCGGGACAGTGAAAAGTTAAAAATGTGGGTGACCACTGGTACAATGCTCTCCAACACGGGAAGAATCATCTCAAGACTGAGATTGTCACTTCCGAAGGCTTTAGAGGAGATAGAGTGAACACATTTCTTGACATCATCTTCTGTTACAGCTTTGAAGGAAAAGGAAACTGAGTCGGGTGGGTCAATATTAGACAAAAAAGCAAGTGTTTTAGATTTTAACTGGGGGCTTATATTAAATGGTGGGGTTGCAAAAAAAATATTCAGAGTGTGAAGATTCACTGAGACTTGACGAGTATCAATGTTTTTGCCCACACCAAACGACTCCAAGAATCTCCAAACTTGTGCTTGACTAAGATTCTGAATAGTTTTATGGAAGTAGCGACGTTTGGCATCCCTGTTGCAGATGTTTCGCAACTTTTTATATGCACTAAGGTTTTCTGGTGATGGATATTTTTTGAATTTAACCTTGACCCTATCACGTTTGGCCATAGCGTTCCTAATAACTTGTGTTAACCAGGGAGCAGGCGCATGCTTCATTCGAACCGGTCTTACAGGGGCATGGATGTTGTAAATATTTATCAGTTCAGTAGTTAATGATTCCACCATGAAATCAATATTATTTGAATGCAATATCGGAGACCAGTTGATGTTCCTCAAATCATGCTTTAGGCGTTCAACATCCATATGCTTAAAATTGCGCTGAAAATGGATTTTGCCTCTAACCCTGGGTGGGCGTAAATTATAGGAAAGATAGATTAGGTCATGAAAGGAAAATGGAGCGGTCATTTGGCCATAGGAAGTAACGAGAGTGTGGTTAGAGACAGAAATAAGATCAATAAGGGAAGGCCTGCAATTAGGAAAATGATGGGTGGGAGAAGACATAGGTAGGAGGAATAAGTTATATGAATCATTCATATCCTTTAATAAATGCGTCCTTCGATCATTTTTTAAAAGGCAAGTATTTAGGTCGCCCATGCATATGACATGTTCATATTGAGGTCGGAGGTTCTCAAGAATATCGTCCAAAGTGCTAAAATAATTGACTTGGTCATTCGGGGAATACAGGACCCCAATAAGAACTTTGGTGTGACGCAATACCAATTCAAAAAAAAGATATTCCAGAGAACCATTAGGATGAGGAGCGGAACAAGAGATTACAGTAGCGGGAATATGGTTACGAAGGTAAATACCAACGCCACCCCCACCCCGGTCAATGCGGTCATGACGGAATAACTGATAACCCGGAAGGGAATAGCAAGAAGATGAAAGGGATGGTTTTAGCCAGGTCTCAGAGATAAGTATACAATCGACTATGCCGGAGTCAAAGGATGTGAGAAGATCGATATAGTGAGCAGGTTTACTCTGCGCGTTTATATGCACCAAGGACAGAGAGGAAGGAGTGATGAAAATGTTCGACAGCTTGTCAGCAAGTGTTTCAGTACCTGACAAAGACGAATGACTGCTATCAGCACTATCATAGCTATTGCTAGATGAGCAAGAGAAGAATTCATCGTCAATATCCATTATAATATACTAAATAAAAAAAATACTATAAATAAATAAATATATATATATGTGTATGTTAATATATTAAAAATATATAAATAAATTATAAAATATATATAATATAATTTAAATTATAACAATTGACACCGAAAATCCACGTGCACAAGTTGACTACATAAAAATAATATACACTAGACATTACATTAGATAAAAGATTGTTAAAAAAAATAAAAATAAAGATATAATTTACCAAAGAAGTAAAAAAAATACATAAACAATCAGGAGCAAACAAAGACAGATACTTTGATAATTAAATTTTTCATAAAAATATTATCTGTATAATTTCTATTCTGTAACAAAAATGACACATATCAGATACATATATGTGATTGATGTAAATTAAGATAGTAAACAAGCTAAATTATTAGTAAAAAAAATAGTTTAACATACATATTTAAAAAATTTTGGCTCAGATTAAAAAAAAAAATGTTACCTAAAATTAAAACAAAAAAAAAGTGAGAATGACCATGAAGAGATGACTACACAAGTTTTCACATATAAGCCGACTAATTTAAGGTGGTATAAACAAATAAGATATGCGGCTAGTTGTTGACAGTGGACTTTAAAAGTGGATTTTGTTCTATTAACCTTTTAAGTTCAGGCACAGAGGAAATCTTGACTCGGGATTTATTGTTAAGCAATATTACTATCATGCCATCGGCAGACCAGCATTTCCTTATTCCGAAGTGTTTACGGGCTAAGAACACTTCTTGACGCGATTTCGCGAAAAATTCAGTCATAGTAATTTTAGTGCCTTTTAATGATGTTTTTGCATTCCAAACGTTGGAGCGTATCTTTAGACTGGTAAATCTAATAATAACAGGCCTGGCAGAATCTTTCTTGGTACCAAGTCTATGACAAGACTCAATTGATGCAGACTTAACTTCGGGCAACTTCATATGCCTGGATAATATTTCTATTGTCTTCTGCAAAATATCCTCATCTTTCTCCTCCTTAATGCCATGGAATAGAAGCACCTTTCGCCTCGAGTGGGTCTCCAAGCGGTCGATATTCAGTATAACCAACTCAACTTGTGACTTTAATAGGCTGAGTGTCTTCCACACAAAAGCCTTAAATGTATGACAATCTGCAGTCAAAGCCTTCAAGGTAGGTGTGGGGGCGGTTGTACTAGGCTGAGATAAGTTTTTTTCGAACTCACCCATGCGAGAAGAAAACATTGAGGAAAGTTCACTCATACTTCTTAGTAATTGTTCCACAGGTGTATCCATAATTCAGTCAATTAGTGTAAATTGTGTGGGAAAATTAGTTATAGTCAACTTAAGCACCGGTATTTAAAATTTAACACATATATTCAATTATTAATCTAATTTATTTAAAAAAAATTTACTGCTGATTAAAAAGACGTGTATGCACTTTCGTGTCTACCCGCGAAAAAAAAAAGATAAAAAAAAGAGAAAGTATTCCTGAGATCTTCCAAAAGGATTACACCTTTTTTTCCTTTGGAAAAATTTCCAACATGTAAAATTTTGAACATGAGAACTAACCGATGAAATTTTGACATTATAATCTGGTACAGAGATTACCGGTTCAACTATTAAAAAGTGCCCGGGAGTTAAAGGCGTTGGGCTACCTACCTATATATAACTTTTTTTATAACTAGCATTTTGATTTCATATTTATATTTTATTAAATATATTTTCAAATAAAATTTTATAAAAAAACACATTTTATAATCTATTATTTCCAATACCTAATATAACTACGTTTAGTTTACGAACGTATTACGAACAAATATTAGAAAAAGCCTAATGGAAATGAAGCGGACAAAAACTGAATGCTAGTTCAGATGTCTAAAAATAAATGCGAAAAAACTTTTTCAATTTCAAATGCACAATTAAATTACTTGTAACACTTAACACAACGTAGTGATTCTATACATCCTGCTCGCCTTGTCGCTTGCACACTCAGCTTTGTGAAAACATTTTGCAACTTTTTTAATTTTACTCGCGTACCTCTTCAATTGAAGCAACTGTTTACCGACGGAACAATGAAAAAAGTTTAGATTCATTGCACTCTAAACTACAAACAATCTATTTCAATAGTTATTTTTTTGTGAATGACTGGTACAATATGTAGGCACATATGATAAAACAGTGCCAGAACCTTTATTTTTACAAAGAATATTTGTTCGTTTGTTTTATATAAAGCACCAGCTCAATGAACAGTTTTATTTCTCCTTTTATCTTTTGTCTTTTGTATGTAAAAGTTTTTTCGTTTATTTTGAGTCATTCCCACTTAAGCTATACTTGTTGTAAATAGGCAAATATTTTTTTATTTTGAGTTGTTGTGACAATGTAAATAAGACTAAAATATTTAATGATATATAATATTTTTCTTTTTCCGAAATATACCTGACATCGAAATAACCGTGGCGAAATAATACTTGTTGAATTCATTTAGCATCTCTATTATTTTTTTCTTCCTCAAATGGATGAATGGTGTCCGAATGCCTGACATTCCATTTTTAATTATTTTTCATTCATTATAACTGTTGTGTTGTGTGGGTGTTGGCGCCCACGCTGCCAATGTCGGGGGGGTGTGGCTATGATGAGCCCACTACTGCCCCCACAGCGCTGGTGCGAGGGGCTGGCTCTCCGGTGCGCTATCTATTTTGCAGCACTACTGTGAAGCGTCCGCGCTGCCTGTTTGCCTGTCTAGCATGGCCGGTGTGCTAGCTGCTTCGTGGGGCCGGTGCGAGCCGCTTGCACCGTGCTGTTGCCGTTCCTTGCACAGCAAATGTTTGACGATTACAATATTATTATTTCATTAATAAACATGAATGCGTAACTTTTGTTTGGTCAATGACAATATCCCTTTTACGAATGACAACAACCGAGAGCTCCGTTCTAATTTAAGGATTGTATGCCAACGGGAAGTACCTAAAAGTTGACAAACTTAAACTTCCGGTCGTATGCATTAATTCTGTGTGAAATTAACTGCAATTTTAAGTTTTTATTATTTTTTGTCCTATGAAATATCTATAAAGTTTCACTATTTGGATTTATTCCCATATTTGTACTGCAGTTCTCACTTCTTGCCAAATTTCATAATTGTAAATACACGGAAGGTATCCTATAGGTTTTGATTACGCGGCGAATTTCATACAAAATGCAGTAATAACGATATAAATCATAAACGCTCCTATATTTTGATTGCGTTGAATTAGAAGCTTGATTTTTTGGTCCTCCAAGGGACCATAGTCTAAAATATTTTACATTAATTTCAGCTTGATATTTCTACGCAATTTAAATGGTCTTGACAGACGGACA
>JAJHJA010001137.1:0-58340 GCA_021202915.1 Heliconius himera | reverse complement strand
TACTTTGCTATTTTGATAAATATTAACAATCTTATTTACCTTTTATTGGAGTTAATCTTATTTTTTTTGGGCTTGGTTGTCTTTTTGTTTGCGTCGATAGGCTGTAGTTTCACGTTCACGGGATCGTATGAACGTCTCAAGATATCGTTCATTTTATCAAGAATGTTGTCCACAAATCTATTGTATTTAACAATGTAGACTGCAGGTACAGATGGTTTCTTCGTCGTTTCATCACTTAATGCACCTGAATTATATTTGAGTAAATGTTTATGTTACTTGTTTCTAAAGTGAACACATTTTATTTTTATTTTCAAAAAGATAATAATAAAAATTTTAAAAATAAATTATTTCGTCAAATTTGTGGATTCCAAATAATTAAATAACCAGTTGAGTGCGAGCCTGAGGTTTCTATAGGTTAAAAATATGACAACTTAAGTTATATTTTAATTATTAAGTTATATTCATTTTGTGTTAAATAAAAAATATCAATAAATTTTCGCAATTCGGATTTTTTCTTTTATTTCTACTCTAAACTCTTACTTCGCGCTAAATTTCATAACTATTGGTCCACGGGTAGTATATCCTATAGGATTTGACTATGCGGAGAATTTCATATAATTTTTTTTTCATACAAAATACAGCAAAATCGATGCATAAATGCTCGTATCTTGTGATTGCACTAACTTAAAAGCATGATTTTTTCTGTGCTTTATACTTTCAATTCAGCTTGATACTTTCACGTGATCACGAGATAAATAGTCCTGATAAACGGACAGACGTACAACGAAGTGATCCATAACGGTGCCGTTTTTATCTCTTGAGACTCGGAACCCTAAAAAATCGACTCCTAAATCTTTTTTATCTTTCAAGCAGTGGCGTAGCGGGCGCAACCCGCGCCCGGTGCAAAATACCTTTTCAGCGCCCCCCAGACGAACATCATATAATTGTATATATAAAATATACTCCTAATTTAATATATTTAAATAGTTTTACAGACCTTTTGGCGCCCCTTTGTGAGTAGCGCCCGGGGCATGATGACCCCCCTTGCCCCCCCCCCCCCCCCCCCTCACTACGCCACTGCTTTCAAGATGATTGCTTTTTGTTAAAGAGAATTTATATATTGTAAAAGAGAAGTTAAAAAATACTTAAAGATTTTTAACACTCTCAGCTCAAACAGTAGTGACTAGTGAAAGCACGGCGAATTGCGATACCCAAAGCCAAACTAAATATAAGTCCACTAACACAAACTGTTAATACAAAATCAGATATGTAGCGCCATTAAAAAAAACGTTGACAGTAAATTATGAAGGCACGATATCATTATTTACTTTTTTAACACATTGGATCTAATCAGACATTAATCATTATATGTATATATAATTAAATTGCATTAATCATTATATGTATATATAATGATTAATGCAATTTAATTACAGTAGTTAATTAGGTGAACTAATAATTCATGCACGTCTAATTCTATTCACGTAAAGCGCGCACGCCAACGAGTAACTGCTTCAGTCTCTACGCGCCCCTGAGAATTCTAATAGCCAATAACAATTATTTGGACCAGCCAACGGTGGATTTTCTATTTAACACACGTAAAAGAAACCGCGTGCCGTCAGTGCATATTCGAAGAAATCTAATATTATAGGTTGGATTCTAATGATGCTAATTTGTCTTACTTTATGTTGAAATTGTCTTTAATATTTGTATTTATTTACTACTTTATTTAAATAAAATTGTAATTTCTTTTTCGTTAGGAGATTAAGATCGTGCACTAGCTTGTTTTAGAAGTCGATGGCAAACAAGTTATATTTAGGTCGAATTATATGTTCTTCGCTACTCTCCCAGAATTTCTCAACGACAAACATAAAAATTTCTCTTTTCGCATCTCATTATCACGTTTTCACTCTGCACGATACTTGAAATGCATAATTTGCGCTGGTTTCGTCATAGTGAGAGTAAATTTTAAATTAATTTACTTTCTACTGATCGCATAAATTACATTAGGTAGCATCAAGGTCATTTTCCGAATCCTATCCGAGCAAGACCAAAGAAAGTGTCAAGGTTGTAAAAGAAATCAGGAGGGTTCAACGAACTAACTCCGGATGGGAAAGTAAGCGAACAACAACGAGTCCCCGCCGTCGACCCCTTAACATACATATACATGAAACTAGTTCCTTTTTAGTAGTTTATACCACATACTAGTGAGCCCTAGCAGATATGTGGAGGATTTCTAGATCGGTGTCAACGGGTGCTTGCCGTTATAGCTAATTGAATCTGAACATATCTCTAACCGACGTTTCATAGATCTTTAGGTGTCATTTTAGGAGGATGGACCTTAAGTGGAAACGTTAGCATGGATGCAGAATGGATTGGGTATTTATTTGTGCGTTAAACTACATATATATCGGTCAAAAGCTAATATAATATTATACGTTATTGCAGTGAAGGCATTATTTAATTATATACTTAAAAGGATTTGTTATAAATAGATAATAATATATGATATTATAGTACTGATAAGGAGATGCTTATATAAATACACTTAATATTTTGGACTAGTATATATTTATTTTTTACAATAAAAATTAAATTAATATTACTAGATAATGTCACTCTTATTTGACAAATTTTAATTCATATTTTGACCGATAAATATGTTTTCTTAGATATATACAATATTTTTGCACATAATATTTTGTTGAAGGCAGTGAAATACAATAAATTTTACACCAATTTGAACAAACAGATTTATTTAAATAAATTGCCACTGAACTGTTGTGACATGATCTAGACATTAATTTAATTTTTAATCTTTCAATACTTACACTTTCACACGTCAAGCACGCTCACTTAATAAATAAAATAAATAGAATAAATAAATAGTCAATAAATAGTTAAGCTAAAGGAGAGGACCATGGGCCCCTCAGGTGGATGTGAAGGCGACAGTCGCCTGTTCTTCAGCGCCTCCTAACTATCTAAACTTTTTATGCTCGGCAGGGGCAGCTGCAACGGACGACGCTTTAGTTTTCTTAACTTTGATGTGGCTAGTTTTTTTCCCGCTCTTTTTCATATGCGCCCCATATGATTTCAGTTTTTTAGACTCACGTGCTTGTTTATTCCTGCCAAGAGCATCACTTAGGTCATCATCATCGTCGTCATCATCTTCCTCGTCATCGTCCTCTTCATCATCATCGTCTTCGGGGTCGAGAGCATCAGCAATATCATCATCTTCTTCTTCATCATCTGAGTCAGAAGCAGCAGCTACCTCTGAACTCGTGGCAACAGGTGATTCTACTTCGGCGCTAGCGGGTTGTTTTTGTCCAGCTTCAGCCTCATCGCCCTCAGCTACTTCTTCAGCAGCGTCAGCTGCATTTCCTTCTTCCAAAGATGCTGCAGCTTCTTCAGCCGGGGCTACAGGTGCTGGTGCGGCAGCGACGGTGTCGGCAGCAGCCACTACGGATTGAACACCTGTAGATTCGTCGTCGTCGTCATCATCGTCATCACCTATTAAAAAAAATAAAAAAACAATGAATTATTTGTAAAATATGTATATTTTTTTAGATATTTCATGTTTAAATTTTTCTAAATATAACATTATCTTACCTCCTAAGATGTCATCAAAGAATCTTTCTAAATAATCTTCATCATCATCATCGGATTCCTCATCTGCTTCATCATCATCATCATCGTCGTCGTCGTCATCATCTGAAAGAAAGATAACAATTAGACTATTGAATTGTTTTACCTATTATCGACAAGTTTTTTATTTATATTAAGATATTTAATTGCGTCTAAAATAACCTCATAATCTTAACCCTAATGTAGCATTGTCAATATTAAAGAGTAATATATCAACTACGCATCTTAAGCATGCTACCAAACAGTTAATCGAATTCCGCGCTGGTGCGTGACATCCTGAACAAGCCAACCAAGTGTAGAAAGCAGACTAGCTTGAATTCCTCTGATGGAGTGTGAATTAATTAATAAATGAGAGCACTTGTCACGCTGTTTGATTTAAATTCCGTTGGTCTAGAATTACCTGAAATGTTTATTAATAATATGTATCTATTTAACATAAGAATATTTTTTTAATATTTATCATTTTGTAATTTTTTATAACAAGTTCAAAAATAGAGATTTTAGTTCATACAGAGTAAACTTCAATATTTATTTATTACTGTGGCTGTAACGTAACATTTTATGATACTATTGAACATGTAAATATTCAAAATAGACCTTATACTATATCTAGCATACATTTATGATTGGTTTGCATTTATAAAATGATGATTGCATCTATTATTAAAATATTTTATGATCTTTCTATTGATATATTGGCTAAGAGTACGTCATAGAAATACTTTACTTTTCATTTAAAAATAATGATAGGTAAATGAAGCTGGGCTGTCGCTTTTATTCGAGATAAAAGTCCCTTTTAAATGACATTATAAAAAAATAAAAATCAGCTTCAGGCTATGTTCCGCACACAGCAAGGCAGGCAGAGGGAACCTAGTGTTATGACATTCCGTTCGCTATTTTCCGCCGAATCCTGGAGGCATTGCGTTGAGTAGCAAAATACAATGCCACGTTTTACCTCGATACCAGAACGAAAAAATATAAATTTAAATAAATATTTAATATCCTTGAGAGGAGATCGGACTCGATCGAAATCGAATATCTCTACGTTATATTTTAAAAATCTAAATATTATTTATCTTATATATTAAATGTCTTAGAAATTTAAAAAATACAAATAAAGACTGTTTGTAAATCCAAATTAGTTACCTGATAATGGGTCATCGAGGACGTCATCGTCATCATCATCATCATCATCGTCGTCGTCGTCGTCATCAGAAGCAGCCGGCGCGGGTGCAGCTGGTGCAGCAGATTGCCTGCCTACTTCCTTCTGGCTTTCATCAGATCGGAAAACCGGGCCAGCATAAGCCGACAAGACTAAGCAGCACAACGCCGCTAATAAAAACAACGACCTCATCTCGTATCTGAAACAAATAGAGGCCTTTAATGATCACAGCCAAATCGGCCACGACAGTGTCCTTGCCCGCCACTATCACAGCACAAACACAATCACACACGTGCACTAATGTCCTAACGACACTTCACCTTTGACTTTTCACTGACGAGTCCTTCAGGCTCCAGCGGAAGAGGTTCCGCCCGCGTCCTTTTTATGAGTTTAGGACGCTATGACCGAGGTTGGCGATCGGAAACGGTATAGCGGCGGCGTCTTCAATGCACTCTCTTTTATAGAGTTACGTCACAGTCGCGGGGAAGGAAAGTAGTGATGGTAGTCCACGCTGGTCATAGATCAAGGACCGCGAAGACTTTCACCGCTTGCCATTACTTGCCTACTAACGATGTTTATCTGCGTAACATATCTTTACTAAATACTCAGCAATAGACAAAAACATTATTTAATCAATCTTTCAGTGGACACACTAAAGTTTGCAAGCATTTTATAGAAATATATTTGATACGTAGGTTTGTATACCATATTTCATAAGGCACATCTGTTTATTTGTTATTCTATTGTACGAATTCGAAAGGGGTTGGTAAAGTTCGATTGACTAATTTATACAACGTATTTGTCGACTCGGCATGTTTAGTTAGAGAAAAGTAAAGTAGCGTGTGGATTTTGAATCTTAAAATGTTTTAAACATTAGTATGTGGCGCTCGCCCCATACTTTCACTTAAGGTTATGTATGTTTAAAGTATAATTGATAACGTGCCATAAAATCAAAAGCAACTGATTGGGAAATATTACCTCTTTTACACTGTTAAATGCAATATATACTTTTATTATAAAAGAAATATTAATATTAATAGAATAGAAATATAACTATTATTATTATTTACTACTGGAATGATTTTAATAGCATTAATAGAGTACACACATAGTCGATTTATGGCAACGCAACATTATAATTTGCAACTTAGTGCTCATAATTTTCTAAACAATTCTGTTTCCTTATGTTTTTTCACCTTGATGTTGAATTAAAGAAAGTCTTTTTTATTTAATTTATAATATTAATAAAATAAATTTAAATTGCGGTTATTTTTCTTTATAATTATAAATATACACTTTAACTTAAAATTTGCACATGTCAGTATTAACTGATATGTTATAAATAGTTGTGTGTAATACTATACGAAATATTTGACTGTGATCAACATATAATATAAAGCCACTTTACGGTTCATTCAGTTGGTCACGTAGGTAGGTAAGGTTCTGACAGAGAGAGAGAGAGAGAGACTAGAGATAGATAGCACAAATTAATAATTTAAATGTAAACTATATAATTTTAGGGTTACCCTTATAAGATCACCTTGTTGTCCGTCTGTCTATTTGTCGAGAGCGTTTATCTTAGAACACTTGGAGATATCGAATTGAAATTCATACCATATATTCATATTTACGGCTCCATGATTTCGTGAAAAAAAAATCTACATTTACCTAAAAAGAAAAGGATACGGCCGTTTATATTGCAAAAAACGCGTATTTCAACACTATCAAGGGAATCAAAAATCATAAGGTACTTTAATATTATATTTTATTTCCTCGAGTGGGGATCGAACTCACAAGCAGTCGCGCTTACAGTCACACACTTGTGTCCTTGTGCACTTGTGGCCTTATTATTTACTATGCATGACAGCAGAAAGTTTTTCTCAGTGGCGAAACTTAACGCAGTACTTTGTCTAACAGAAAACAAATTAATTCATTTCCCCGTGGATGAGTGAAATCCACAACTGACACTGACAATATTTACTGAAAAATATATTCCAAAATATTTTTACGCCATATCCGTAAACTTCAACTAAATTATGTAGACATTATTTTTCTTCATAGTGGTTTTTTTTAATTTACATATTTTTATACCGATTATTTGCCACATTATTAAATATGGCAAGTAAAATCTATACAATTAAAAATATCGATTAAAGAAATATTTTTTTATAATTGATATTTAAAAAAAGACGTTATGATTTATAATCGATTAATAATCATAAACATTTCATATCAGTGGTACAGGTTGATATCGCGAGCTTCCAAGCCGAGAAAGGTCAAAACCCGTTTTCGGTATTGAAGGCGGCTACAAATATTTGTATGCGGCTTGTGAATGGACCTCGAAGACTTTCTCTCGCCACAACTTAGGTCTCTATTACTCACACCAGCAAATGTTTCTATAAACATTGTGTACGAACGGAATGACACATACATTTAAATAAAAAAATAATAATTAAAATAATTATTTTAATTATTTAACCTTTATATATACTGTAATAATATATTACTATATATAAAATACTATAATTATTTATTATCATTTAACCTATTCTTTTTTTTATAATGATGTTAACTCTTTATTTATTTTACAACTACCTACTAAAATAACATCAAATTGATAAAGGTAGTTAAGAGTTTAATATATTGCCAATACAGTTATCTCTATCTATACTAATATAATAAAGCGGAAGAGTTTGTTTGTTGTTTAAACGCTAAGATCTCCCGATCTACTGGTCTGATTTACTTTATTTTTGTTTTGTATGAAAGCTACATTCTTCAGAAGTGTTATAGGCTATATATTATTACGGTGTAAGGTGCAGTAAGCCTTAAATAACGAAATAACAATAATAAGGAACGCCATCGAATTACTTTAAAATTAAGCGCGTGCGCTGCACACATAGTTAATACGTCAGTACATTGTATGACAAAAATATATAATTTTATTGGATCTAAAACAAAATAAAATCTTATGTAAATAAATAAGTGACAATAAGGCATTTTGTGATGAAAAATTATTGAAAATCATAAGGTGATATTTGATTGATTTTTATTTCACATGTATATTGAAAAGTTACTAGCGAAAGTTATTTTATCATCAAAAAAATTTAATGAAGATAATCTTCGATATTTATAGCCTGTAATTTGGACGTATACTTTTTGAGAAAACGTAAAATTAAAATAATTCAACGCTCTCTTTTCGGCAAGCCTAGGCTAGAGTCCCGCGGGGGGCGCCCTTGAGCGCCTTCATGAATGAATATCTGTTGGCAAATTCAGAATAATAAAAGGTGATATGCAGTTGAAGCGACGAGTGGGCCACAGGATGGAAGTGTCAGCACCACTTTAAATGAAATCACAGTTTTAACTACTCTATAAAAGCCTAATACAATTTTTTTTTCCAGAAATGAAAAAGTGATTTTTTCAATTGATTTTTTCGTAAATCATAACAGTTAAGTTTAAGTCGTAATTAATTCTACACAGAGATAAAGAACGATTTGATCTTCAAAGAAATATCAAGTAAAATCCATCTTCTACATCATCTAATTTTGTATCAAAACTATAATAACTATAAAACGATAATTCCCGTTGATCTACAATTACGAAATTTGTTAAGAAGTTGAAACTTACTGATTTGTATTTGTGTCACACAAAAAAACCTTCAGGTTCAAATTTCTATCTGTACGTAATTTCATACAATATGTCAACTTTGATCAGTTATACATTTGGTTCAACATTCATAAAACCGGTACGGAACTCTCGGTTCACAAGTACGACTCGAACTTGATTGAAGATGTTGATTATTTTTTTAGACATTTTAAAGTGTTATTCCACACTTAGGAAAGAAAAATATTTATTTAGAAAACGTATAAAAATTTGAATGTAGCGAGACTCTAAACCCGCGCCTACTGGAAACCAACCAGGCGCTTTGACCACTAAGCCATACGTTCTTATCAGACTACGTCGAAATTTGTAAAAATCTCCCTACAGAGATACTAACAACATAAATAAGTTGTAACAAGCGTATAAAAATTCAAGCACAAGCTTATAATCAAGATTTTCTAAAACCAATTCTAATAAAAACTATTTGGTAGAAAGTTAAGATTCTCTTACGTAATAAAGGAATTCATTTATGTTATGAGTAAAATTTCAAAACATATTCTCGCAGTTTCTTTGCGGATATTAAAAGAAAGTTTATGTTTTCTTTAACATTCACGACTCTAAAGTTATACTTAATGTGAAACCATTTTACAATTTTTTTAAAAATATATATAATAAGTTGTTAGTAAAATAAAATTATTGCTTTAAAATGATTGTTTTTGATAATTTGGTGGAGAAAGTATCAACATTTTTAAATTAATTTATGATATTTTCTAAATTTTGTAGGTAAACTAATTATATAGAATTTTTGGTTAATCTGGTTAAGGTATATAACAGTAATAGATATTCTTATTAACGATAACGATTTGTATTTTATTGGTTTTGTGGGTGAAAAGGAAAAACATTAATTAAAGGTGATCGCGGCAGGATTTTTTAAGGCAACCCTAGTGTAATCTATTCTACTATCACGTATCATTCTTAAATATAAGTTTCATTGGAATGACTTATCCCTACACTTTTAAGCAATGGGATCTTAGGCCATTAGGTTCGCGCTTTATCTCGCATTTATCAGGGAGGAAGGAGAAAACCTAGTGTCAAGACACTCTGTTTACCATTTTGGACCTTGAATTCAAGATATTGCAGTAAATATTTTTTTATATCTTAAACATATACAAAAGTGGTTACTCGTTTTATGTGTTTTATAATCTGATAACTTATAAATATTAATTAAGTTAATTGAACACAAAGTAGTGTGAAGATAATTTCTCTTTACATGCCTTTACTTTACCTCCAGGCCAACATTTTAGTTTCAATTGGTTATCCACTACGGAGTCAGTCAGCTATACTAATAACTAAGTACAGTTACGTCTCGAGACCTGTGTAATACGTTATGCCAACCTCACGTCATGACGTCTAACAGATGTTAGTTATGGTCAAGTTAACATTTACCATTGTATGTATAATTTCACAAGTATTCAAAATTATTTTTAAATCTTTTACCACCACATACGGTAGTATGATTTTTTTTTTACAGGGCAGGGCAGTGTTGGCAGAGGACCTCTGGCCTCTGATCTAAATATTATATTTAAGTGTTTGTATTTAACATTTATACGGTTTTTACCTCAATATATCATTTTTTACTATAAATTTATCTTATTAAGCCCGTTCTTGTTTTATATGAACGGTTATCACTTTACAAATCAAATTATCTTATTTAATACATACTGGCTACAAATACGAATTTTGTCACACAAAATAGTTGTAAAATGTTAACATCGAACTTTTTTAACCGACTGCGCGACGCAATGGTCTGGAATATTCTTTTTTTCTTTCTAAGTAGTTAGTTAGTACTTTCTTTATAAGTAGTTTTCTTAATGAGGACTGTATTACCACCACCTATAGTACTTTTATTATGCTGCATTTGCCAACAGATTGATACATTCAAAAAATACAAAAGTATATATCTAAAATACATGCTATACTCGTAAAAGCCAAAGATAGACACTTTCGCTCGTAAGTTTTAAAATATTTGTCAAATAAAAAAGCGTTGAAATATCAATTATTTTTTAAACCTACAATTTTCAATTATTTTTTGTCACAAAATGTCTTATTGTGACTTATTTATAGATATAATGTGTCGTGGACCACGGTATAAGGAATATTCACAGTTAAATCGCAACAAAAAAAATGGAGGAATAATAAAAATATTTTAAGAACAATAATTTAAATGAGTACTCAGTTGAAAAAGTCTCGACTGTTAATTAATCCTTATGAACTATCAAGCTTGTTTTTTTTTCTTTTTGGTTTTACACAGTCAGGTTCTTTGTTTTTTTATAATAATATTTTATATAAAACAAGCGGGAGTCGGGCTCGCCCACCGAAGGTTCCTTACAAAAGGAGATCTTAAACCTTAGCCAGAGCCCTTTCATCTGATAAGTGAAATACTTGAACTAGTGGAATTATGCTTAATTTTGCCCCCCTTTTAAGTCTATTATTTTTTTAGGACTTAACCACAAATGTATAGTTTTCAGATCTTTTCTTGAACTAATACTTACTACCTGTAGATGTGAGCTACCAAATTTCATAATTATAGGGCAACCGGTAGTACCCTATGAATTTTGTTTTCCTTTATAGTGTCATAATACGCGTTTTTTGCGATATAATCGGCCATATCTTTCATGACTAGAGAAAAAACAAACTTGTTCAATTTAAAAGGATCCCATAATCAGAACCTAACCAAATCTTCACCAAACTATCCTTGAAGTATGGATATACCAACCGATTCCGATGATTCTTTTTTTGTTGGATTTTCCAACAAAAAAAGAATCATCGGAATCGATTGGCGTGATATTGAGTTGTTCGTTCATTTGTCGTTCACATATTTAATGCTAATTTAAGATTTATGTAATTTTCCCATAGATACAATCAATAAATTGACAGAAATCAATTTAAAAAAATCGGCAAATACGGGAAATTACCTTTCAAATAAAAAAAAATGTCTTCAAAATCGGTTGACCCAGTCTGAGGAAACAAACTAAACAAAAATAAAAAATACAGTCCACTTGATAACCTACTTTTCTTACAGAAGTCGGTTAAAACTATTATATATTGCAATGCATAAACAAGTAACTCTCCCTATACTCCATAATCTGTACCAACATCTTTATTTTTTCTTCATTACAAATATTGTGATTAACAACCAAGCTGGAATTTGTAAGCTGTGGTAGATACCGCGAACCTGCCACTGGCCCACAAACGACCGGTTGTTAGTACTTTCTTT
The DNA here is from genome assembly GCA_021202915.1 of Heliconius himera. NCBI lineage: Eukaryota > Metazoa > Arthropoda > Insecta > Lepidoptera > Nymphalidae > Heliconius > Heliconius himera. The sequence continues at coordinate 46,659 of JAJHJA010001137.1, read as the reverse complement.
CTCGCCTCACTTCCGCCTGCGCGCCTCCACGCGCCAGGACTTGACTCACACATCCACGTCATGCCTAATTACATAGAAACAAGTATAAATATAAATAAATATATATATAATGAAATATTTACTAAAATTTATATTTCCATTCCTTCGCTCTGGTGTCGAGGCTAAACGCGGCGTTGAGTTCTGCCACTCACACGCAATGCATCCAGAATTCGGCAGAAAGTGGGGAACGAAGTGTCTTTACACTAGGTTCCCTCTGCCTACCCTGCTGTGTGCGGGACAGCCTGAAGCTGATTTTTATATATATATATATATCATATATAACCAACCAATCTTTGTTAAAGGACTAAATTTCATAGCAATATTTTGAAAATATTTCTCTAGATTCAGCTATATAGCTCCTATCTACATATATAGACTACAGAAAAATTGTTCAATGTAGAGTGAAATATTAATATTCAGCGCGCATTACGAGTGTAGTGGCATCCTGACTTGTTAGTAGGTAAAGAGGTTAATACGACATTTGTCAATTTCTAATATTTTTTACAATAGTTGGACAAATCATAATACACTAATGACTCACGCACGGCTTCGCCCGCCTGAAGTAATTGTTATAGTACAGCTGAATTATACAAAATGCTTAAATATCTTGTAGCCTATAAATTATTCTGGTGTATAAGCTATATTATTGTAAAGTTTCATCTAAATTGTTTGAGTAGTTTTTGCGTGAAAGTGGAACAAACACCATCCTAACAAGCTTTCACATTTTTTTAATATTAATAGGATAAATGCATATATATAATATATATATATTAAATAAATATTACGAAAGTAGTTAAAGTCATAAAAAAAATACTCAACACTAATGTTCACATTGGTAATTTATTATTTTATAGTTTTAATAAATAAAATATCTTTATTAAACTTAATAACAACTTAGTCAACTGATTAATTGAAATTAAAATGGGCACAAATATTCTTAAAGGATCTTAGAACATTTTTCTTATACAATATCAAAAAAATATAAAATTAAAAAAAAAAAAAAGAAAATAGAGTCCTACAACAATGTAATGGCATCTTGCACACTAGTGTTTTTTTTTAGTTAAAAAGATAAACAGTTATTACTTTATCAGTATATTATTGTTCATGTTGTTTTTTACTGTTTTAGTTTGTGTAAAATTTGTGTAATTTTTAACACATTTTGTACATTAAAATAAATTATCTTGTGTTGGATTTTGGCAATTAGTGCATATTTAAACAAAACTATTGCATATTATGTTTTTATACTACTGAACGCCATCTACCGCAAGTGATCAACAATGCACACTTTAATTCTTTTATTCATATATACTTCGTGAGCAAGAGGCTTTGCTAAATGAAAACGTAGAAGTGGTATCGACTCATATACATATAGATGGCGCTTAAAATGAAAATTAATGAAAAAAACCTTTTTTAGGAACAAGCTTTTATTATTTGATAATAAAATGAACTAAAAAGCTAAATATATTAACGTATGTTTTATTGTGAAAGAATAAAAAGAATGTGTGACTCCTCCATAAAATATATTATTCTATACTGTGTCAAAAAACAGCTGATATCCAGTAATATAACTATTTTTATCAATACTATTAGCAGTACAATATCGATACTAATGTGGTCATAATCTATACTGTCTATACTATTATACGAATTGATAATCTCCTTTTCTTACAGAAGTCGGTTAAAATCATATGGCTGTTTATATCACACACAGTGACTATAGTGCTTGAGGAAGTCTACATCAGCTTTCATAACTTACCCTTTTTATGCGGCTAACCACTTAAGCGCATTTCTTTTCAGATCTACAGTGAAATACAGCATCTATGGTGAGTGCCTCACATCTCCTTTCATACGTGATAGTATCAGAAATGAGAACATCCGTGATACGGGACTGGTATAACATTACGATGTAAGTCTTATTTAGCCTTAAATAACGAACAATAATAGTGAACGCCATCGAATTGTTTTGTATGAATCTATTGGCAAATGAAGCATAATAAAAATATTACAGATGGTATGCGGGCGAAGCCGCGAGTGGGTTGCTAGTATGTACATAATCCTATAGCCAAAGCGCGCGAAGCCGCAGGTGGGTCGCTTGTGTATTAATAAAAACAAGGATGTGTACCAATATATATAAATAGGAATGTGCCAATCGTTCCAAGTAGTTGGAGCAGTATAAATATTGGCTAAGCATTAATAGAAGAGACTACTCCACTTAATACCGTACAAAATAACACATACCAACCATATACGAATTTTAGATCACAACCTTATTAATACATTTTGTACTCGAATTTAAAGGGAATGAAAATAAGGCGCTAAAATAAGTATTATGAATTTTCCATGCCAGGATATTATAGATTTTTATGGAATATTCTCGATATTAAACTTTTACAGTAAACTTTTTCATGTACATAAATAAAGAAAAATAATGCACTTAATGTCAGGGCGATTTGATATTTAGTAATATAACAAAAACATATTATAAAAAAATATATTCTATTTTTTAACAATAAGAATTGGAAACACTTAGACGGAGCAGTTCTGAACACATCTTTATGTCATGTGACTTGTGATCATGTGACGAACAATAACAGCCTTGACATTTGCTAGGAGGACGACGCCGACATAAGTTTAAAGTTGTTATTTGTCCTACTGTTCCAAAAGAAAAAATTCTATAGTAATTACAATATTTTACTATAAAATTAAGAGGCCAGTCGTGGCGCAGTGGCACAAAGTGCGACTGTAAAACCGACTGGTTGTGGGTTCGATCCCCAATCGAGGAGATGAAATATTTACTTAAATTTATATTTCCATTTCTTCGCTCTGGTGTCGAGGCAAAAGCGCGGCGTTCAGTTCTGCCACTCAACACGCAACGCCTCCAAAATTCGTGAAAAAGAAAGTGGGGAACGGAGGACTCTCATTTAACCGGTTTTCTTAAGTAATGAACATACTTACTACATACAATCTGAAACGTCCATTTCTATGAAGATCCAAATATCTTTATTGAAAATCTTACAAAAGAGCTCAACGCGCTGACAGTACGTAAACGTCAATAGATGCAATTTGATTCTTATAACATTTCTAACTATTTTATTATTGTACTAACGACACTCTCGCGGCTTAGCCCGGTTAAGCTATTGAATTACTTATTTAATAAGTACATAGAATTACGGTCAAGTTTTAATATATATGGATATTGAATTGTTTCGAAAAAAACTATCTATACTGTTAAATATAATAAAGTCGTAAAAATCATGGGTGTCGCTATATGGACCATATATTAGGAAAAAATATTTTAAAATGTAATAGAACCCAAAACAATGACTTTTAATATTCAGGTTTTTTGTCGATTTTGTCTGTTAGTTTGTGCGTTTGTTCATGCTATTCCCAGAAACGACCTAACTGATTTAAATGCGGCTTGTTTGAGGCCGGTCGTGGCGCAGCGGCACGAGGTGTGACTGCAAAACCGACTGGTTGTGGGTTCGATCCCCACTCGAGGAGATGAAATATTTACTTAAATTTATATTTCCATTTCTTCGCTCTGGTGTCGAGGTTAAGCGCGGCGTTGAGTTCTGCTACTCAACACGCAATGCCTCCAGAATTCGGCAGAAAGTGGGGAACGGAGTGTCTTAACACTAGGTTCCCTCTGCCTACCCTGCTGTGTGCGGGATACAGCGTGAAGCTAATTTTAATTTTTTTTTTATTTTGTATCATTGTATTTTGTCTATCTTTTCTTAATATTTAGTGTGTGTTTCTTTCTTGGGCTTAAAAAAAATATACATTAATACTAGTGACCCGCTCGCGGCTTCATCCGCTTAAACTACTGAATTCTTAATACTTAAAACACTGAGTTACATCAATATACCTAATATAATACATGTTTGCAAAGTACTTAAGATTTCTTATGTGAAAATTATTAAACCTTACGTAGCATTTTCGTAAATCCCATAAGAATAATCAATTGAATGTTTGAAAAAAAAAACAACTTATTAATATTTACAATAAAATCGTAGCCCATGGGTTCATGTACAGACTACATGGAAGATTTATTAGAATTTGGTCAGTTTGTCTGTGCATTTGTTCAATGTTCACGCTTATCTCAGAAACGGTTTCCTTTAACATTTAGTATTTTTTTTATTTTAATCGGTTCATAAATAAAAATGTTAACACCAGATTCACATTGTATCGCGCCTATAGCATGGTGACAAACAGATAGAGGGAGTATAGTGTTAAGACACTGCGTTCCCCACTTTCCACCGATTTTTTAAGCCATGGCGTGTTGAGTTGCGGCCTTGGTGCCAGAGGGAAGAAATGAAAATATTATTAAATTAAAATTAATTTCCCCGAGTGGGGATCGAACCCACCACGTCAAGTTACAGTCACACTCTTGTGCCCTTGCGCCACGGCGGCCTCTAATAAATACACAATTGATCATATTAAAAAATTATATTATTTTTTTGGTTAATTGATACCAATAGTTATTACAGCACTTGCCAAGAAAGCGTTGCCTTTTAAAAATTATCCTGCATTTAGCAAGGTGGGCTCTGCTATTATGTCCAGTTGTATAATATTACAATAGAACTTGATGAATTATAAATTTAGTCTTGTATTTTTATAGTAGATTTTTCTATACTTTGTTTATCCTTATTAGTAAGATGAGAGAGAGATGCCGAGGACATCAGGATGTCAGGAGAGACTGTATAAGAAGAAAATTTAGAGTCATGCTTCCGAGCGTCAATTGTAAAGAGCTGACAGAGTTTTTTTGTTAAAAAGTGACTCACTTTGATTCGGGGAGCGTTAGAGCAGTCAGGCGCATCACATACTACAACTGCGGTATCGTACCTAAATTATAAATTCAAAATCAGAAATATTGTATTATATGATTGTTTAATCGATATAAGATTGTAGAATTAAGTTTAAGTCAATGGCGTTGTGTTTGTATGGAGTAAAAAACTAAATTGTAAAGGTTGTTAATCTTATATTTGTGTTTTTCTTAATGATATTTTATTATTGTGTCATGTCATACTAAGTTTGATCATATGATCAAACTTAGTATGACTTTCAGTTCAGTTCAGTGTTCAGTTTTGCTTTGTAATATTACAAAGCAAAACTGAACTCTAAACTAAGTAAAGAACCCATGGAAATAGTATTCTATTATCTAATGAAGGGTTATCTAAGGAAATTCAATTTACAAGTCATATAAGATATAAGAAGAAACACAAACGTAAGTAAGTTTGTTATTCTCATGAATGTAAACACATTTAATTAGAATTATGAAACCGATTTGTGTCAATAAAACACACGCTACAAATACAAAATACTATGTAACGTAACGTTAGCCCAGTTTACGTATAGTTTTCGCAATTGTACAAGATTTGTATAACAAACCTTTTGTTTTATAGTATTTATACACATATAAAGAAAATTAGATTTTATGTACTGGTATTAAAAGCAATAATTGTTTGTTTCTTTTTATATTTCAAGCAAATTTAAATGGATGTGTGCAGCGTTGTATACCTCCCTGCCAGCAGCGCCAGTCACATGAGCAGAGTCACATGCTCCTTAGCCGGTTGCATTAGCGGAAGCGACTTTCTCCCGCCATTTTACATATTTGCGCAGCCCCCACCTTGGAAAAGACAAATATCTGTATTATAATATGTTTACTAAATCAATAACTCTATCTAACAAAGTTTTATATTATTATTGGTTATTATTATGGATTGATTTTGATAGATATTTATTGCAGCAAAAGCAGTGCATAAAAGCTTGTATCTTTTGATTGAGTTAACTTGGAAGTTTGATTTTTTGTGCAATATTTGATATTAATTTCAGAGATAAATGCTCTTGACAGACGGACAACAAAGTGATCCTATAAGGGTTCTATTTTATACTAGCGGCTCGCCCACGGCTTCGCCCGCTTAAAATACATGAATATTGATTTAATAAACAGAATTGATTGACAACTATAATGACTTCTAATATGATTTTTTTACGACATTATCGTCAAAGAATTTTTGATTGTTTTAAATAAATAAATACGACCATTGTTGATATTTGATATTTATAAAATATACATAAAGCTAATTATTTATTACACGTATATATTTTTGTAACTTTATGTTCTTTTTATCTATATAATATACTCTGTTAAATGTGCTGATGTCAGTGAATAATTTAATTTGCTCATTCAGAAACAGCCTTAAATGTTCAATTATTAATTTGAAGGATTCATAATATTCTTTGTAGGATAACTGTAATAATTGCATATTAACTCCTGTACAGTTTTTAAATTAGTTACATATATTATATGAACGAACCAAATAAAAAATCTTTGTATTTACTTGATATTTCTTTCAAGATCGTTCTTGATCTCTGTGTTGAATTAATTACTACTTCTTTCAAATGATGATAACTTTTTTTTTAATGAACCGATTTTTATAAACTAAATTTTAGTAGTTAAGATGAGTTAAAACAAAGCAATTGGTGAAATTTTCAAGTAAATCGGTTCAGTACTTTCAGAGAAAAATGTGGACAAAAATATGTCGACAGACAGACAGACAGACAAGAAATTCAAAAAAAATCTTTTTGCTTTCTATTATTCTTTTTAAGTGTCCCTCTATCCATTTCAGTCAAAATTACTAAATGTACAGACAAAATATTTTTACTGTCTTATTATATATAGAGATTATTGCAGTACGCGTAAGAATAATAAAATAACCAACCAATTTCCCTTAAATAAATATATACTTAAATAATATTAAATTTTAAAAAAGCGGATAAAGCCGCGCGGAGTCTTCATTTAATAATAAACCTACTTAGTTACTCGAGCTCATCTTTTAATTGGTGTCTTCAGTGGCATACTTTGTAGAGTAATTTTATTACAATGATTTATGTAGATAGTCATGTGATTTGTTTACACACAACTATATAAACCTCGTGGCTTATGTTACGTAAGACTTATCACCTGGAAACAGGTTAAGGCTCGGCCCACACATAATATGCAGGCTACTTGTGACTATATCTATATCTGTATTACGAGCATACTAGCGGTCCGCCCGCGGCTTCGCCCGCTTGAACTACATGATTATTTATTTAATAAACAGAATTGACTGACAACTATAATGACGTCTAATATGATTTTTTATTACTTTAATCTGTAATTATCAAATATGTTTTTTTTTACTACATTATCGTAATTTCTTTTTTGTTTTTTGATTTTAATTTTAATTGATACATTACGCTAATTAAAAACAAAGCACCCCGACGACAGGCCTTGCGATGGTAAAGGCGAACAGCTTCTCCAGGACCCCAAGTCGTCTCTCTAATGCTGGATCAGCTTCATCTGTTGTCCTCCTAATCCGCGCGATATCGTCTCACGATTTGCACGCCTCACGACCGCTCGCTTGAGCGAAATGCATGAACTCCGGCAAGCACTTCCACTTGTAGCTCCCAAGGCGGATCGCTTGCCAAGAGAGTTGCCGCCATCCAGAATACTGCACGGTACCCCCGAATTCCTATGACCCGATGCGCCTTTCGAAATTGGGTCCTTGAGTCCACACATGGGTACCGTACAGAGCCACGGCTTTCAACACGCTGATATAAAGCTGCCGGCATGAAGAACCCGGCCCTCCAACATTCGGCAGTAGTCTGCCAGGGGTACCAGCGACGTTAACTAGCTTCGGTGCTTCGGTGCAAGTATCCGAGATTCCACAGTAACGGGTCAAATACCGACCTCTATGGAACGCTTCGTCGACGAATTCCACCGTCTGCCTCAATCCATAAGACTACTCTATCCTAGAGGTAGTCGGCTAAGAGCCGCCGGAGATAGAGAGGCTCCCTTTAATACCGGAGTGCCAATTTTAACGTTTCAAACGGCAAGTTGCTAAAACCGTTGACCACATCTAAAGAGATGGTGAAAAGTACATCTCTCTGCCATTGTGGCCAACGACCGAGTTTTCAGGGCGTTCAGGATGTCTATAGTTGGCCGACCGACCTTCAACCCGAACTGAGCCTCTGAAAAACTCGGACCTACCTCCTTTAGGTTTTGAATAAGATGAGAGGCAATAATCTTCTCTAAGAGTTTGCTCGTCTCATTTAGCAGCACAATGGACTTTTATGCGGAAGGGGAGGTCAGAGGTCGACTCTCCTTCTGCAGCAGGCAAAAGGAATCTAATATCAAAACACTCCGTTCTCTCACTTTCCTCTGAATTTACAAGGCATTGCGTGTTGACAACAGGACTCTATAATACCTACATAGTGGTCCCTGGCACCAAGAATTATATAAAAGTGATCCTTGAGCAAAAAAATTTCATATTTCTAGGTCAACCGGAAGTACCCCATTAATTTTGCTTCTCTTAATAATGTCGAAATACGCATTTTTTGCTATTTAAGACTATTATTCTAGTATTTAACTACAAATGTATTCTTTAATAGATCTTTATTACTTGATAGTTAAATCATAATAAGTTAATGACACTATTGTTTGATCATTTACTGTACATAAAAATAATTATAATTTTCTAAAAAAATGTAATGTATGGAGTAATAAGATAATTTGATGACAAAATGTATAGCTTACATAATATTTGTTACCCGATCTTTTGATTTTCTTTAGTGTATTTAGACAAACTACAGTGTAAATATTAAAATATGTAGTGCAAAATTTATCCATTAAATATATAAATATTTATTAACTAGCGGCTCATCCGCGGCTTCGCCCGTTTGAACTACATGATTATTGATTTAATATACAGAATTGACCGACAACTATTATCAGCTTTACGCTGTATCCCGCAAACGGCGGGGTAGACAGAGGGAACTTAGTGTTAAAGCTCCGTTCCCACTTTTCGCTGAGTTTTGGAGGTTCTGCCTTGACATCAGAGCGAAGAAATGAAAATATAAATATATATTTCATTTCTTCGAGTGGGGATCGAACCCACAACCAATCGATTTTACAGTCACTCTTTGTGCCCCAGCGCCACGACCGACCGCCACAACTATAATGACTTCTATATATATATGATTTTTTACTACATTACCGTAATTTCTATAAGGATTTTTGATTGTTTTGAATTAAAAATACGAACAATATTGCTACTTGAAATTTATAATAATATACTATGATCATTAATACATAAAGCTAATTATTTATTACACGTATATATTTTTGTAACATTACATTCTTTTTACCTATGATATGGACGCCTTATCATAATTTTTAAACTCTGTTAAATGTGCTGATGTCAGTGAATTATTTAATTCACTCCTTCAGAAACCGCCTTAAATATGAAATTATTTTAAGTGATGAGTAGACCTTAAGATGATGCTTCTCAAGTTATTGGTTGTCTGTCCTATGTAAAACTTCGAACTTAATTAGATATTATTGTGCATACTAACATTTTGGCATATTAACAAGAATATACATAAAAAATATTCAGGCGAATTGGAACCTCTTCCTTTTTCGAAGTCGGTTGAAAAGAAATGTAACGATGAGGAATCTCACTTATGACGCCCATTTTAACAATTTTTTCCGTGTAACTATTACAGTATAATTATATTTTTTACCAAAAAAAAACAACTTGTTAAATTTCAACCAGATTCCACAATCAGAATTTAACCAAACTTTTACCACACTATCCTTGAAGGGTATCCTTTCAATTAAAACAAGAATCATTGGAATCTCTTGTGATATTGAGTTATTCATCCATTTGTCGCGCACATACCTAATGCAAATTTAACACTTATATGTGATTTCCCCACAGATATCATTGACATCCGGATCCCATAATCAGAACCTAACCAAACTTTCACCAAACTATATTTAAAGTGTATCCTTTCAAATTAAAAAAGGATCATAGGAATCGGTTGGCGTAATATTGAACCACAAAATAAAAAAATCATCAAAATCGGTAAACCCAGTCAAAAGTTCTGAGGTAACAAACATAAAAAATATATAGTCGTTTCCTTTTCTTACAGAAGTTGGTTAATAAAAACAGATTTTATTAGAATGATCCATCTCTGAATAGAACAGTACAATTTATTTTAAAAATATAATATTTATCATTTAGTTTGGATAGGATGTAGTATTTAGATCATTTATGGTATTCTCTATTAAATAAAATACACAACATAGAGCCTACATTCTAAGAGATGTTATGTTAGTGACTTTTATTTCCTAAAAACTAATATGATAATAGTTTAAAAATAGATAAAGTATGTAAGTATAGATTAAAGATAATACTAATTTAATATAATAAATCGTAGCTGATCGTTATCTGTACATGAAAGATAGTCAGAAAAACTATTGGGGGCATGTATTAATGTAAAAAAAATCCAGAACAATGATTTTTAACATTTTTGTCTATTTACGATAATTTCATTAAGGGCTTAACCGATTTCAACGTAGTTTTGACTATTGGATTTAGGTAAGCTTTGCTGAACAATTAGTGTATGTTTTATTACAATCGATTCATAAATTAAAATTATATCAATAATGTAGTTCGACAAAATTGCTAATAAAAAATCAGCTTCACGCTGTATACCGCACACAGTAGGGTAGATATAGCGAATTTAGTGCTAAGACACTCCGTTCTCCACTCTCCGCCGAGTTCTGGAGGCATTCCGTGTTGAATGGCGGAACTAAACGCCGCGTTTTGCTTCTACACCAGAGCCAAGAAATGAAAATAAAAATGTAAATAAATATTTTAGTTCATTGAGTGGGGATCGAACCCACAACCAGTCGATTTTACAGTTACATATTGTGCCACTGCGCCACGACTGTCCTATCAAAATTGCTATTTGCTAAAAGAGTTATTTTATACAGATATTTTATTGAACTGGCAAAGTTTTTAATATTCAATGTTTTGTTGTTTGCTATTGTTTATAAAAAATATTTGTATGATGATTTATGATAGAAAAAAAAAATTATATGATTTAAAAGAACACCATTCAAGATTTAGGATTCTCCAATGTAAGTTGACCTCATGTCTATAAAACCAATCAAATAATACGTATAACTAAATAGGGCCAATAGGGCTAACAGCATTAACCTTATGTATTTGCGAGCAAAATCAAATATATTCCCAAAAGACAAATTACGATTTATTTTGTACATGGCAGTATAGTATGAGGCGCAGTGGAACGAAGTGTGACTGTAAAACTGACTGGTTGTGGGTTCGACCCCCCTCGAGTTGATGGAATATTTACTTAAATTTATATTTTCCTTTCTTCGCTCTGGTGTCAAGGCTAAGCGCGGCGTTGAGTTCTGCCACTCAACACGCAACGCCTCCAGAATTCGGCAGAAAGTGGGGAACGGTGTGCCTTAACACTAAATTCCCTCTGCCTACCCTGCTGTGTGCGGGATACAGCGTGAAGCTGATTTGATTTTTCTTTATGACAGTATAGTTAACCATATTAAACTAATTAATATTTTTTTCTTAAATACACTTATATAAATATTTGTAAAATTCAAGCGGACGAAGTCACACAGGGTCGCTAGTATGCTATACAATTATATTTTATGTAAATTATATGAAACTCCAGAACTAAGTAGAGTGACTAATCAGCAGAGGTGAACAAATCGCAAGATTACTTTTGGTGAAATAATTTAATTAACCAGACTATAATAGCCAAAAGCACATATGGCAAATTATAAATAAAGAGTAAATTTTAGTGCAAACGTGAAGTCAGTGGAACAATTTATTAGTAGTAGGAAAGCTTAACAAATTTTTGAATACGACTGCGACTCATTGAGTACAATTGAAAGTGAAATTTGGTCAGTATTTGACTTAAGCAACATGCCCATTATATTGTATACTAGCGACCCGATTGCGGCTTCGCCTGCTTACTACTATTGAATTATTTTCTTAAGCCTAGATAACTAAATTTCGTGTGTACTTTGTTTAATCTAACCATCCTTCGAAACGACGGGTATTATATTTTTTGTATAAAGTAGTTAAAAAAATCAAGTTCTTAAAAATTTTAATAAGAATATAATAAGAACATAATCTTATTAATCTGTTTGACATGCAAAATCAACAATAAATTAGATTAAAACAAAAGTTTTTTTAAAAATACTAAGCAATAAAAACATAAATATTTATTTTCTTTAGCGCAAGTGACACAAAAATTAACTTTATGTATACAATATTGATCATTCCTTAAAAGATACACTGGCTATCTTCTGGTCTACACATTTGGTCCGAAACTATCAACACCACTTTTAGTTGAGCTATAAAACTCGATTATGTGTGGTTTTTTAGAATTCATAATTTTGAGGCCGGTCGTGGCGCAGCGGCACGAGGTGTGACTGCAAAACCGACTGGTTGTGGGTTCGATCCCCACTCGAGGAGATGAAATATTTACTTAAATTTATATTTCCATTTCTTCGCTCTGGTGTCGAGGTTAAGCGCGGCGTTGAGTTCTGCCACTCAACACGCAATGACTCCAGAATTCGGCAGAAAGTGGGGAACGTAGTGTCTTAACTCTAAGTTCCCTCTGTCTACCCTGCTGTGTGCGGGATACAGCGTGAAGCTTATTTAATTAAATTTTTTTTTTTTTTTAGAATTCATATTGATAGTGCCCTCATCTTAATAACAGGACGTTCGACGACGACATTCCCTCGAAGTGTGCCCTATACTATAGTCAAGTTATATGGCTTGAGTTGTATTTTTTTTGCCAAAGGAACCGCTGTGAACCAGTAATTGATTGTGACATTCCTATTTCTTCCATACGTATTGCTTAGCGTTTTCTGAAGGAGCGGTATTAAGGTGGTTGGGGGTTTATGTTCCACGTTTTATAGGCACAAAGCTACGGCACACGTCTAATGGGGTTACATATCTTCCTCGGGCTCTGATGGTACTTAATTCTCATCCCTTTGTTCATCATCTTCGACTACAAAATCTTCGGTTTCACGCTACATTCTATTCATATATTACCTACTTATTAAACAAAAAATACTATAAATATACTTTCATTATGTAAATATTAAAGTTCACGATATAATATGTGATTGTAATTTTTATCTCATTGTAGGTTGAGTTCTGCCACTCAACACGCAATGCCTCCAGACTTCGGCAGAAAGTGGGGAATGGACTGCCTTATGAGGTTCCCTCTGCCTACCCTGCTGTGTGCCGAATACAGCGTGAAGCTGATTTATTTTATTTATTTTAGAATAAAACAAAAGAAAATATTTAACTATCACCTAATTATTCTCGATTCAGGAAGGCATGAGATAAAAGGTAAGCATGTCACAAAAAGGCTCTTTTACGTGACAGGTTTGACAAAAAAATATTTTTAGTATTCTGTGATTAATGAAATTTTAATTATAACTATTAATTAATAAAAATACATTTTAAATTAGTGCACATCAATGAAATAACTTTTATATTTATATTTTAAAATTTTATTAAATTGCACACTGTATATATCTATATACTTATAATAAATCTGTAGAAAAGTCGTTTCTGTACATTGAACATATTTAAAAAAAAATTTGCCAGGGTGTTAAAGGATAATTAACAGAATCCATTTCCAACATTTTTGGAATTTTTGTCTGTTTGTCTGTTTATGTGAACACGTATCACGTAAAAAGTACACAATAAATTTAAGCAACTTTTATACATAAAAATTACAAATAAATCAAGGTAGGTTTTAGTGTTTATTTCATTGTAATCGCTTCACTCTATCAAAAGATATAAGTATTTAAGTTTTCAAGACGTTAATATTTGAGATAGTAAAAAATCGATACAAGTAACGCTATCTATTGACAAAAATAGTAGGTACTAACGAATCTTGATACTCTCTTTCATACACGTAACGCTATCACTAATTGCGATGGGATCTTAAATAGGCGCTGTGCATAAAAAAAATATAGTTTGAAAAAGTTACCGCTACACTCTATCAAAAAATAATGTACTTAAAGTTTTAAAGATATTTATATTTAAAAAAAAAAAAGAAACATACGCAATGATATCTATTGACAGTGATAAAGAATGACTTAATATTCAAAGAAATATTTTGAATAGGTTCTTCATTCCGTTCGTTCGTTTATGTTATTAATATTTTTTTAAGAAACGTATAAAAAAAACACTTTTGGGAGCAACCTCTAAAAAATTGTGTCTCAAGAAAAAAATGCTCTGACACTGTTTATAAAAATATCCCGCAGTATTATTTCATAACTTACAAGCAACACGTACCGACATTGCACTATTGCACCTGTATGTTGCATGTATGTATGTGCCAAGGGTATTTTAGGGTACATACCTCAAAATTCTTATAAGATAACTTTGCTGTTTGTCCGTCTGTCCGTCTGTCAAGACTATTTTGTAAAAGATCGGTTAAAGGTTAGATACCTCAATGTTTAAGTCTATATTCCCTTACGCCCAATATTAATAATCTATCTCCTACGTCAATCTTCGATTGCATACATCTATTGAATCTCTAGATTGGATAGATGTATGGAACAATGCGTAATAACTATTAGGATCTATTAAATAACAAAAATACATTCTAATTACATAAATATAAAATATAATTAATTTAAATCTAAAAATAAATGTATTTTGTACAAATTTATTTTCTTAAAAAAAAAGAGAGTCATCAAGGCCAGTTATTTAATCGTTACATTATTCATACAAACTTCCCCCCTTAAATTGTTTAAGCCGTTTCTGAGATAAGCGTCGACAAACAGAAAAACCAACAAAAAGACAAAATTTTTAAAAATCATTGTTTTGGGTGCTATTGCTTTTTTAAATGGCCTTAAATAACAATTTCTTTCATGTACAGACAATAGTTAGTAACGATTTGATTACAAATAAAGATAAGTTTTTTTTCAAAGTACAGAGTAATCAGTCATCAAAATTATCACCGGAAATCTTCATGAAGCAATACTTTTAACTGGAAAGTTTAGAGGAGAATTGGTCGTATTTTAATGTTACCGTCAGAATCTACGATACCCTTCAGAAGGCTACAGTTTCCCATTCGTTTAGCTTTCCCCATGTCTATAAATAAGTGTCAAGGCCAAACAATCCCTTTTTGTAGTTTAGATTTGGAAAATCCATGGTTTTTCTCATGGGAACATGGGTTGCATGTTCACGTGTAGGAAACCCGTCGAATCTATTTATGTTAGCTAAAGACAGCTTAACCAAAATTATTGTACACCGATTAGTGCTGAAGTAATTTGAAATTGAAAGTAATTATAATTCCAAATAATAAATTTTATTGTTAAAAAATTAAAACTATCCGCCCTGCCTACTTCATTTATAAGCTTAAGTGTTACATGTTATTGACTAATTACTTTGTAATATATGAATTTGTTACAAACTTGAATAAATCTAAAATTAATTATTTTGTTTTGATTTGTGCTTCATATCAAGTCCACGAAAATTTTGAATCGTGTTTAATGAACTTTCCCTTCAAATCCTAATGCAGTGGATTTTTATACCGCCTGTAACATTTTTGTCTTCGTTCGTGAATAATAATTTCATTGTACTAAGTACAAGTAGAAGTTCAGTCAGGAACAACGCCGTATTTTTTTGCAAATGGCATCTATGTAATAAAATATGGCGGTCCCCATGTCCTTCTACAGTTATCCCGTAAATAGTTTAATATAATGTAATAAAACGAAAACCTTAGCCACAGCAAAGCGTGGCCGGGTCTGCTAGTAGTATAAATTGTGTGATAGTTCATACAAGTCGATGTCACAGCAGTCGGGCAGGTTTGGAGAGTCTACTTTCACTTGATGTTCATGTCATCTTAGTACTTGATTGTCTTGAATCTCATTATGTTACAGATTAAGATCATTACTCGACAATTGTAAGGGTATATTCATATATAATAGTCTCGCCTAATTCGAGACGTAACGTAATTGTACTCGTATACAGAGTGGAAGTGTCAGCACCACTTTAAATGAAACCACAGTTTTAACTACTCTATAAAAGCCTAACACAATTTTAAAAAAACACAAAAATGAAAAAGATGATTTTTAAACAAAATAAATAATAAAATTATTGTTGTAATATAAAACGCCATTTGTCGACGACAACCAAGAACGACGCACGCACACATAAACCTATCAAAGGGAAACCGCCGCATACGCCTCATTCCGAAATCGAATCGTAGGTATTGGCGGCAAAGTTCAAAGTTGATGACCTTTAGTAGTATTTTTGTAGTAATGTGTGTTTATGTTAATGGTATCTATGCGTAACTGAGTCACACGAAATACAGGTATGGATAAACATCGTGAATTGAAAAAAAAATCCTACGTCTAAACTGTTGAAGTATTTTGATTAATTTCTTTAGGTGTGGGTTTAAAATACTTTACCCTATATGCTGTTTCCGTAAAAGGAGCGCTGACACTTCCACCCTGTATACGACGGAATTGTTCCCCTTTAATAGTTCAGAAAAAAATTACCACAGCAAACGTCTTCCTCCAAGAAATAACCAACAGTAACCATTTTTAAGCTATACAAATAAAAAAATAACTTGAATAAAAATTGTACACAATGTTAAACAATGCATTATTATTCCTTATTCAATTAAATATATTGGCATTTTATACAGACCAAAATGGCTCAGATTATCCGTCACTCGTAACGCAAGGACAGAAGCGTGCAACCAAATTTCATAATTTTAGGTCTACGGGAAGAACTGTATATGATTTAATAACGCGGCGAATTTCAAACAAAATGTAATGTCGTATCTTTTGATTGCGTTGACTTAATTTTTTTTGTACTCTAAGTTACTATAAATATGAATATTTTATATCAATATCAATTTGATATTCCCACGCGACCTCTAGATAAACGATCTTGGCAGACAGACAGACGGATAACTATCCTATAAGCTGGGTTCCGTTTTTTTCCATTGCTCGGAGCCCTAAAAACCTGTTTGTCTTTGTTAATTCGATTTACGATACTTTTATATGATAACGTCATAACATAGTTGCACTTGTAAATTCAAATAATTTTTACTCAAATTATGCAGATTACAAGTAACAATATGCTATTAAAGAAATTCTTTACAATTTATATACATGTGTGTTATTTAAGATTTTCCGGTTCGTTCGTTCGTTTGAAATAAATCTTTATAAAAATGCCTAAAAACATCCTTTCTACGTGTACTCTGTAATAACTACTATAACTATTTACCAATTGTACATTTAGCTAATAATATGTGTATCTAATTTAAAAACTGTACAGGAGTTAATATGCAATCATTACAGTTATTTTACAAAGAATATTATGAATCCTTCAAATCAATAATTTAACATTTAAGGCTGTTTCTGAAGGAGTAAATTAAATTACTTCTTTAGAAAACGTATAAAAATTTGAACGTAGCGGGTAAGTGTGGCTATACTATAATAACACTAAAAATATGTTAAAAAAGTAAATTAAATTATTCACTTACATCAGCACATTTAACAGAGTTTTAAAATTATGATGATACGTACATAACAAAGGCAAAAAGAAAGTAATGTTACAGAAATATATACGTATAATAAAAAATTAGCTTTACGTATATTTTTATAAATATCAAATATCAACATTAGTCGTATATTTTAATTCAAAACATTCAAAAGTCCTTATAGAAATTACGATAATGTAGTAAAAAAATCTTATTAGAATATTACAAATTAAAGTAATATAAGTCATATGAGAAGTCATTATAGTTGCCAGTCACTTCTGTTTATTAAATCAATAATCATGTAGATTAAGCGGGCGAAGCCGCGGGCGGGCCGCTAGTATAACATAAGAGTGTAATACTTAGTTAGCTTTAATGGACGAAATAACAATAATAATGAACATCAACGAATTGCTTTAAGCGCGGGCGTTGCAAAAATAGTTGAATATGTGAAAGTACATTGTACTACAAAAACATTCAATTTCATTAGTTCTAAAATAAAGTCTGGGGGACACCCTATCCTATATCTACCTATGTATTATAAATAAGTCAAAATAAGGCATTTTGTGACAAAAAATAATTGAAAATTCCAAGGCGATATTTCGCAGTTTATTATTTGACGTAGATATTGAATTTTCGAGCGAAAGTCATTTCATTATCAATGAAATTTTATGAAGATAATCTTTGGCATTGATAGCATGTAATTTGGACGTATACTTTTCGAGAAAACGTAAAATTAAAATTGAACGCTCTGTTTACGGCCGCAAACCTAGGCTCGAGTTCCGCGGGCGACGCCCTTGCCGCCGATGACATCTTTGCATGCAGCCATATAGTACTGGTACTTTCTTGGCTTTATGAAAATAAGATTTTCATCAATGAATGTATAAATTATATAATCTATCTGTAGGCAAATGCAGCACAATAAAATAATTATAAGTGGTATACGAGCGAAGCCGCAAATGGGCCGCTAGTAAACTATAAATTTAATATTTTTAACATTTTTAAAGTTTTATTCCACACTTAGGAAAGAAAAATACTTATTTAGAAAATCGAGTGGGATCGAGTGGGATCGAACCCACAACCGATCCCACTCACAATCGATTTTACAGTCACACTTCGTGCCGCTGCGCCACAACTGGCCTTATAGTCATAATTTAGTGATAATAATTCAATTCAATTTATAAAAGTGTAGTAACTAATATTCCGGCAATGTTTTTTATGACATTACCATGTAAAATTATCGTCAGTAAACAGACTTTACAGACAACTAATTATTTTCTTTAATTATTATAGTGTAACCATACGTAGTTACTTCTTTAAAATTATATAAGTATCGATAATAACATTTTCAATCGAATGTGAAAGTTGAGTTTGTCTCAAATCAAAGTAAACATATAGTACCCACATATTACTGTAGTACTTCTGATGATTACTTAACACCAAAAAATCTTGTTTATCTACAACATTTTAAAACTTTAAATTTTATTATTTTAACATATCATATATCCGAGTTAAAAAAATATATTAATTTTTAGAGTTCCGTAACTTTTAAAGATAAAAGGAACCCTTATAAGATCACTTTGTTGTCTGGCTGTCTGTCAAGAGCCTTTATCTCAAGAATGCTTAGAGATATCTTGCTGAAATTCAAATCATATATATACCTAGATCTATGGTCCCATGATTTCCTGAAAACGTATTTCTATATTTACTTAATAAAAACTACTTTGAGACCAGTCGTGGCTCAGGGGCACAAGGTGTGACTGTAAAATCGACTGGTTGTGAGTCGATCCCCACTCGAAGAAATTAAATATATATGAAATATAAATATTTATTTAAAATTTTATTTTCATGGCTTCACTGCAGTCGAGGCAAAGGGTGGCGTTGAGTTCTGCCACTCAACACGCAATGCCTCTAGAATTTGGCGAAAAGTGGGGAACGGAGTGTCTTAACACCAGGTTCCCTCTGCCTATCCTACTGAGTGCGGGATATAGCGTGAAGATAATTTGATTTGATTTTAATTTGACTTAAAAAAAGATATGACCGTTTATATCGCAATAAACACGTATTTCGACACTATATAAAGGGAATCAAAATTAAGTTTATTAATTAATTAATTAGAGTACTTCCCTTTAACCTAGAATTATGAAATTTTTATTGCAGCTACCAACTACAGGCAGTACTAGTTCAGTAAAACATCTGAAAACTATATATTTGTAGTTAAATCCTAAAAAATAAAAGCCTTAAGTAGCAAAAAACGTGTATTTCTATTATTAAGGAATCAAAATTAATACGGTACTTCCAGTTAACCTAGATGATTATGATATTTGTAATCCTAAAAAATAAATAGCCTTACATGTGGGGCAAAATTTTGTATTAATGCCGCTAGTTTAAGTGAAGTATCAGATGAAAGAGCTCGGGGTAAGCTGAATTCAAGAAAGAGCTCAACACCTCCAATTTGGCTCCAAATTTTGTTTTGCTTTTGCCGAAAAAAATATGAACTGCTGAGTAGAGGAGACCAACTCAGTACTTTATCTTGCCAGGCCAAGAAAATAGAAATAATTTAAATACCCATGGCGTATAAGACAGTTTCTCACTATGCCACCATGATGTCTATTTTAAATATAATAATAATACATTTTTAACGAAAACAAAATTAACGAAAGAATTTGTCTTTAGAAGATTCTATAGATGTCTACATGTTTCCACACATTTTCGCCATACAGTTTACCTTATCATATAGCGTGAAAGTGAAAGCCACAAACCAGTCACAATCGAATAATATTTAACCCACGTGTTATGCAATAGGCGATCAACTTAATAGCCGCTCTTTCTCCGAGCCAATGTTTATGTTTATGACACCGAATAAGGCCGTTTGAACTTGTATTTCTTTTATTGTTATTGCTTCAAATCTACACGATAGTTTACTATAATTATAAAGTTTAATTATTAATAGTTTATTCCAAAGTAAACGTAATATATTTTTAAATATAGCTTTCCGTCGATGCGTTTTAGTCTACCTATTACTTTTGTGTCAGTCGTCATAGATTTATTAGTCTTACACGGTAAATAGAACCCGATAAAAGTGAACTTTTGTATGCTGATAAAATTTTTAATGTTATAAATTTTATCTAATACAGGAAGTAAGGTTAATTAAAGCAAGTATGTATTCTTATATATATTTTGAATTTTTGGTCTATTAATTCTTAACGACGTGGACGAGAAAAGATTGGTGACTTATAAGGAATTTAGATAAATAATAATGGTAGAATTTATCATCAATACTAGTAGACCGGAAGAAAAAAGTATTTTAGGTTCCGTACCTCAAAAGGTAAAAACGGAAGCTTTATAGGATTACTTTGTTGTTCGTTTGTTCGTCTGTCAAGATCATTTTTTACCTCGAGATCACGTAATCATCACTCACTTGAAGTACGGAATAAAAAGTTCTAAGTCTAAGTCATTAACGCATCTTTTTTGATGTTTTTTTACGGAATTCGCAGCGTAATCAAAACCTACAAGGAATTTCCCGTGGACTTACAGTTATAAAATTTGGCAAGAAAAGAGAACTAACAGTACATACATATAAAAGAAATTATCCGAAAAGTGAAAATTTATAGATGTTTCATAGAAAAAAAAATTAATTGCATATCGTTGTAGTAAGTTGTACTTCCCGTTGACCTACAATCCTGAAATTGGTACGAAAGCCTCGGTGGGCGAACCCCACTCGCACTTGTCCGGTTTTATCATGTAAATGTTCAACTTCTATATTGTTTGTATTAGTAATTTAAAAAATATTGCTTAATTACTAGGATCCGCCACATGCTGTGCACGGCGGGTATAGCTGAGCGAAGCTATATTGCGCAAATTTTGCGAAAGTGTTTGGAAAATTTTGTGAAATTTTCTGTTTTGTCCGCACGCGCCACCCACCATTGAAATTCAAGCTTAGCTTAGCCAAAGCCCTTTCATCTGATACCTCACCTTAAACTATCGGCTTTAATAGCAAATGTTATAATTTTTTAGGATTTCACAACAAATGTATAGTTTTGATTTTTTTCATGGAATAATACTACCTGTAAATGTTAGCTGCCAAATTTCATAATCCTAGATCAACCGGAACTTCTCTATTAACTTTGATTCTTTTTATAGTGTCAAAATTAATGTATTTTGCGATATAAACGGCCATTTATTTTTGTTTTGAGTAAATGTAGAAATACGGTTTTTTTTAGGGTATCATGGGATCGCAGATCTGAGTATATGGTTTGAATTTCAACTAGATATTTCCAAGCGTTCCTGAGATAACAAACAGCTCTTGATAGACAGACAGATAGACAGACGGACAACAAAGCGATTTTATAAGCTTTCCTTTTTTCCTTACAAGGCACGGAACCCTAAAAAAAAACCATAATTATTAATAATTTTTAATTGATAATACAAAACTAAGACTTCGTAAAATTATTGTTAGCCGATTAGATGGTTAAGAACTGAAAACTTTAAAAATACTAACTGAATCTAGATTAACGTCTACTGATTCACAAATGTTGTTATATAATTTACATAATCAAGGGATTTGTATCAAAAACAGTCTTTTTATTTAGCGATACTAATATAGATAAATGTTTTCTTGGATAGCTATATGGTATCCTAAAATTAATTTTTCTAACAAATTTGTACAACGAATTTTCCGTCGAAGAAGTTTATATAAAAACATGATGTCCAGTAAATCCCTTCTAGTTCAAAGTAGTCAGATTGAAATACTCAAATCAGCCTCCATACGAGAGTATAGATTTATTAACTTTACCCCTGTGTGATAGGTATCATAGATATCTTTTTTGCACACGCTCCAGTTTTAAAGAAAGAGTATCGTAATGTAGCCGTCACAATAGTACAATAATCCAGTTGGCTACAGACAAAAGCATTGTACAAAATTAATTTAGTTCTGTTATGTTTAAATACTTTACTGTTTCTTAAAACGAATCCTAAAATTTTAGATGCTTTAGATATTCTGTTATATATTTGATTTTGGTATGTTAGCTTGGAATCCAAGATCACACCTAAATCTTTAATCATTTTCACCTAGCTTAGTTCATTTCCAAGTAAAGGGTATTGTGTTACAATAATATAAAGTTTTCGAGTAACTTTAATATGATGGCATTCATTAATGCTTAGTTCCATATCGTTAGCTTTGCACGAGTGTACAATATCATCGAGGCCTTCCTATAGGTAGCGAGAGCCATCTGGCGATAATATTAACGCATAAACTTTAAGCCGCATATCCGCATACAAATAACGTCGAGTATTTAAAACAAGAAATAACATAATTTATAAAAATATTTAAAAGTAATGGTAGTGAACCTTGTGGGATGCCAGATTTGATCATGCTTTTCCGATTGAAATCGTCCCAAAAAAGGAAAATTTGAGGTTGTACCTCGATTTCTATGAGACTCCATCATCAGATGATATGACTTGGTGGCACTAGGATTATCCGGAAAGTAGAACTGTCAATTAAAAAAATAATTTCAAAATCGATTCACATATGATGGAAAAATCGAGGGAAACATAAAAAAATATAAATATCCTTATAGAACCTCTTCCTTGGTTAATAAGTGTTAAAATTTACTATAATTGTCTAGCACATAATTCTTTTTTTATTAAATAAAACTGATAATGCGATACGATACATATTATACCTCTTAGTGGTTGTGTATTACAAATTTAGCACTTATTTTCCAAATCATTGCATAAATCACTGAGCCATCTTGTAACTTAATTGACCGGCATTCCACAACATGTTGAGCTTTCGGTACATTAAAATAGTCACAGTAGCAAAGTTAACCGTAAGGTTAGGACATATTTCTAGAATATTATACGAAGATTTAGAAATATAGTATATTTATTTCATATGAGCTTGAGTAGGTAGTTATTTTAAATTCAAATATATATTTAAATAACATTGGAATTTTTATTCAAACATTAAATACTTAGCATTTATATATTTTTTAAAATTTACTTAATTTAATATAAGATATATATGCAAAAATTTATATACTATGAAAAAACCGGTCAAATGCGAGTCACACTCATATACCGAGAGTTCCGTACCAATTTCAGAATTGGGTGTCAACGGAAAATACAATTTTGTCGACAAACTTAAGTCGACGTATGCATTCACTTAGTAGGAAACGAACTACAATTATTTTTTTGCATTTTTTCCTTTATTTGTACTACAAGTTGTCACTTCTTGCCGAATTTCACAAGGTCCACGAGAAGTACCCTATGGGTTTTGTTGATTACGCGGCAAATTTCATACAAAATGCAGCAAAAACGATCGTAGTCGTGAATATTTGAAGTGAGAACTTACAATACAAACAAAGGAAAAATTCGAAAAATGAAAATTTAAGGCATTTCTTTTAAATGTTATACTTGATTGATTTACAATCCTGAAATTGGTATGGAACTCTCGGTGGGTGAGTTGGATTCACACTTGACCGGATTCATTCCTTTTAAGGTACGGAACCCTAAAAAGGATCCAAATCTCACATACAATAAACATAGCATTAAATATACACGATTAAAGCGGACACATTATCTTAAGGCCTGTTAAAAGTTATTTGCCATTCTTATTTTCTTATTCAAATTAAAACATCCTGCTGCAAATGCTCATAAAATTACATGACTAAACTATCAGCATACTGAATCCGTCATATCCTTATTTAAAAATAAAATAAAATAAAAAAAAAATCAGCTTCACGCTGTATCCCGCACACAGCAGGGTAGCCAGAGGGAACCTAGTGTTATGACACTCCGTTCCCCACTTTCTGCGGAATACTGGATTCATTGCGTGTTGAGTATCCTTATATAAACACTTCCAAATATCAGTTATGGTACTTTTGCAATTCTTTACATCATGTTTATATACAAAGCAAAAGTAGGATATTTAAATGGTGTCCGTTCACCGTGTCAGTGGCGCACTCGCTAATCTGAGGACGCGAAATTTTATTTGTCACCGTATACGCAATCGGGGAAGATAGCGTCATCGTAAAACGTAACCGCCAAGTTTGATAACCAACTTTCTCTCTCAGACGGCAGTACAGACTACTGACAGGCAAAGGCTGCATCCAGCTTCACTCCGCGGCAGTCGACGAGCCAGCACGTTCACAAAGAACGGCGCGCGCTCGCTCCGAACGCGACAACCCATATAAAACAACGATTAAAATAAATTGTGATTTTAAGCCAGTTCTCAGTTTTTTTTTTTGTTTCTGATGATTGATTTATAAATTTTAAAAGTGATATAGTTCGTCGTAAATTGGAGCGACAATATGGAATTCCATAAAACGTAAGTGAATATAATAATATAATTATCATTTTGCATCAAAAAGTTAATTGAGTTACTACAAATGTTATTTTTTTTATAACTATCTAGGACAATGTCAGCCATATTCGCCAATTTTGAATGAAAATTTATTTATTAATCTTAACGTTTGTGAAAATAAGAAAACATATTCTATAGTCACAAAATCTTGTATCGACCTCGATAGTGTAACCTTACACGAATATTTATATTCATCTTAGATACAGTGGGAGAGAGTTGATAAGTTCGTCGAGTAGTAGGCTTTTGTCAACTTCCATTGTCTAACCTTTACCTTTTTAACCTATTTTCATAATATTAACAATATTATAAATGTTTTTGTTTCTACATTGTATTACAGCTAGATTATTACAAATGTTAATAAGGAAATTATTATAAGATAGATAAGAAAATATATGTATATATTACATTTATATTACTACAACATATTTATCTCTATTTTTGTCTCTATCTTTTGAAATTTTCTAGACATACACAGACATACGTACTGTATTTAACTATTTTTTTACTTAAATGTGAGTAGATGCTATTTGAAAAAAATATATATATTACATAATGCTGCAACATGTCAACTATAGACATTTAGAATCAATTTCAATTTATATAATGTTAAATTTGTACGGAAACTTAACCTGAAACCGATGCTATTACACTATTCCAATTTGTCACAAGCATATCCGTCGACTTATGAAATTTGTAAGACGTGATAACACCTAGATTTCTTAAAATGTAAAAATGACTAGTTTTCGTTAGCCATTACGTAAAGTCATTACTGCATAATAGTAATTCAACATAAGAGACGCTTAGAGTGATTATATCATCAACCGGACACTAGCCCGCTTGAGAAACAAACGTAGCTTTTTTCGACTATTCAAACAAGTAAAATTAAGAAACTCTCAATAGGTCAAAATTTGTAAGAAAATAATTAACAAAATATTTATAAAAGTTTCAAATATTCCCTTCTCTAAAGTTATATTTAACATCAGGCTTATCTACGATCAGTGCTTTGATCGTGTATAATATATTTAATTTAAAAAAACCTGTAACTGTTATATAATAGCCTAATTACATATGTTTATATGTTATATGTATGAACATTTTTTAAAACTATCCACATACATTTTAAGTTTATTTACTATTATACTTATAACAATAAAATATTAAAATATATATACTACTATCAAAATTCTCCTTATATTATTATATTCCTTATTCACAGCACTTAAATTACATACGTTATAAGTAGGTTAGAAATTATGAGGGAATAGATGAACATCCATACTCACATACATACATACACATATACAGGTCAAAATCATATCATCCTCCGTCCTCCTTTTTGCTTCGCTGTATTCTGGTAAAAAAAAACTATGACGACGAGACGAGGGTATTTAGAATGGGGTCAAATACTACTAAAGTTACTAAATATTTCATTATATTTTCTTTATATTAAATTAATGTGCTTAGAAAAATTATTATTTTTGAAGCAGTATCAGAAGCATAAATATATATATTTTATACAGAACACTTAACGTGTTCTAGTAAAAAATGTCTACTCAATTTCTGTTAAAAATAACAAAAACTAGCTAATTTGTATTTACAAGAAAAAAATATTTCTTATAATGTAAATGATACTTTCAAATGAAGAAAAGCACTAAAAATAATTTCATATATGGGAATGTGGGAATCGAACCCACGTCCTGTCGCGTTTACAGTGGCGCGCTTGTGTCCCGGCGCCACGACCGGCCTCATGTTTCATAAAGTGATTAATCAAAAAAAAGTTTACCTATAAAGTGATGCTATAGTTATTTCTTTGTAACAAGGAAAAAATATCATATTTCTCGGTAATCCACAATATGTATTTATTAACGTGTAACATGAATGAAGAATATTATTGAAGATTTATACGATATTAGTAATTATTAATAATTCAAATGCTTACAGGAAATATTTCATACTCACTATATATGTATAAATATAAATGTATTCATATAATATACACTGGTAGAGTACTAGAGGCTATTGTGGCCCAGTATATATATATATATATATATATTTATATATATATATATATATATATATATATATATATATGTGTGTGTGTGTGTGTGTGTGTATATCGTGCTTTCCATCATTACCGAGATTTTTATGAATACATAGCACCAACATAATTGTTAAAATATTTTAATTTATACTGACTATGACGATTATTACGTCTTATCTTATAGGTATTGATATCTCTGATCATCTTTAAGTATTCAGGTGTTTAAAATAAAACAGTGATAAATATGATATTTATTAATCTGGTACATACTCTACCTACTACTAAGTATTAGTTGATTTATTAATAAATCTTTAAATGTTGATCTTTAATTCTATCTTTTTTTTACTATACCTAAGCCTAAGACGTTAGCAAGGTAGGCAGAGAAAACCTAGTGTCAAAAGACTCCATCCATCGCTTTCCGTCTCAACTCGTGATAGTGCCTGTTGAGTAGCCAAGATTTTATTAAAGCCATTAAATAATAATAATAGATTACAGCTTTATATTATTAAAATATTTGTTTAATGAATCTACATCTACAGCGTTATGCAGTTAAATAATTAGATGCACAAGCATTAAGACTTCCTTATCGTGTATCACATACGCGAGTATATATAGGCATATTTAAAAGATATCTATCAAAGAACGGTCTTAAACCTATTACGTAATAGTTTCCTAATATATTAAACCGACATAAACAAAACTCTTTGTAGGTACTTATATAACGCGTCTTAAGTTTTTAAATATCCTTTACAAATTAAGATTCAAAATACGTGATATCGTGAAATCCAGGGACCATAGATTTAAGTATATGGTTTAAATTTCAACTCGATGTGTCCAAGCGTTCCTGAGATAAGTGCTCTTGACAGACAGACAGACGGACGGACGGATGGACAACAGAGTGATCTTATAAGGGTTCCCTTTTTCTCCAACAGGTACGGAACCCCGCTTTGGCTCGACACCATAGCGAAGAAATGAAAATATAAATTTAAATAAATATTTTACTTCCTCGACTGAGGATCGAACCCACAACCAGTCGCGTTTACAGTCACACTTTGTGCCCCTGTGCCACGACAATTGTTAATATAAAAAAAATCAAATGTTAATATGTTATAATGTTATTTATTTATAATCAACAGATGTACGTTACGCGTGTTTACTTAATCAGGATATCTGGATATTGATTTAAATATTAAATTATTAATATGCATATTAGATTAGGATGCAACGGCGTGGAAAATTATAGTTTTATAAATGTCCATTAGTTACTAAGTACGTATGTTCTTCTAATTAAAATACCTGAGACGTCCTTTATATTCTTTTTATGCGTGTTTTATATATATGTACATTTTTAATAAGCACAAATATTGCAATAATATTACTAACTATATATATATATATATTTACACTATTTATATATTTTTAATATCATAAGAATTTAACAACTGTAAAATATATATTATTTTAAAACTACGAGTAAAAAATGCAAGGCTAAAACAAATATTTCTGTATATTGTGTATGAAATGTTTTTTTTGTATAAATGTAAAAACAAACCATCACTTTTTTATAAATCGCAGGGTAGTAAAGATAAAGGAAACACAGTGTTAAGACACTCCGTTCCCCACTTTTCATGAAATTTTCAAGAAAATGTAGGTTGAGTGCCGAAACTCAACGTCGCGCTATGCTTTCCAGAGTGAAGACATAAAGATAATTAATTTTCCCGAACACACAACCATCGCATTTACAGTCAGACGTTGTTCCACTGCGACATAATGGCGCAATAATAATTAGTTAAATTTTAACATATTTTTAATATATGATAAAGTTAAAGATTATAATCAAACTCGTATAAATTACTGACTCTACTTAGTGACTAAGAGCTATTTAAATTATAGACGAAAGTGAAATATTCAAATATATTTTTAATTCTCACGTGTCTATTGCATTTTGTAGAGAAGTCATAAAATGTCATGATATATTAAAATATTTTCCATATCCATATAAAATAAACTACTATAGAGTTAGTAGAATAAGTTGGTGGAATATTTGTTGTTAATGTAAATAATATATCACTAAAATCAAAATTAAATCAGCTTCACGCTATATCCCGCACATAGCAGGTTAAGAAGAGGGAACCAAGTGTTAAGGCACTCCGTTCCCCATTTTCCGCCAAGTTCTGGAGGCGTTGCGTGTTGAATATTGGAACTCAAAGCCGCTCTTTGTCTAAACACCAGAGCGAAAAAATGAAAATTTAAATGTAAATAAATATTTCATTTCCTCGAATGGGGATCGAATACACAACCAGTCGATTTTACATTCACATTTTGTGCCCCTGCGCCATGACTGGCCTCTAATATATCACTTCATAACATAATATATTATTTTTCTAAAATAACAACCTCTACATTAAATATATCCCAAAAGAACCAAATCGAAATACCAGGTCACTAACATGCCTTAAGAAATAAACTAAATGCAGGTCACTATTAAAACTTGGAGCACGTATCCGCGGCGCCATCTTCGATGCGTCAAATCACATATTGCATAAAGGATTATTTCAATGGATTTTGCGTGACTTTATTTTTACTTTCGGTTTCTAATCTATACATATAATAAAATTGTAACGCGGTCTGCACATAGGGGCGTTTAATGTATCTAAATGTAATATAACCCAAAACAATGGTTTTTAAAAATTTTGTCTGTGCGTTTGCGCAGGCTAATCTCAGAAATTGCCTAACTGATTAAAATACACTATTGTATTCGAGCAAACTTACAACCTTAAGATTTTGTATTAATTTTGTTGAAATCGCTTTATAAATAAATAATAAAATATAAATAATAAGCTATATATGTCAATATAAAGGATTGCATGTGGCTTGTTGTATTGCTAAAAATATCTTTCTTATAGAATTGGCAGAAACTTTAGCCCTCAACAAATGGATTTTGTCTTTAAAACAATAATAATGTTATAAAATCATTAAAATAATTCAGACGAGAAAATAAATAATTCTATAGTACAAGCGGGCTTTTAAAACAATTAACGATTTTGAACGATTTAGTGAAATAGTGACATATATTCCTGTATGTTAAATAAAGGTTTCCTTTAATAAACAAAGTACAAATTGGGTTTTTTAAAAAAATAAAATCAGCTTCACGCTGTATCCCGCACACAGCAGGGTAGGCAGAGGGAACCTAATGTTAAGACACTCCGTTCCCCACTTTCTGCCGAATTCTGGAGGCATTGCGTGTTGAGTGGCAGAACTCAACGCCGCGCTTAGCCTCGACACCAGAGCGAAGAAATGGAAATATAAATTTAAGTAAATATCTCATCTCCTCGAGTGGGGATCGAACCCACAACCAGTCGGTTTTACAGTCACACTTCGTGCCGCTGCGCTACAACTGGCCTCATGGTTTTTTATAAACAATGAAAAGAAAAATCAGGTCAACCTAATTAAGTACAAATATTGCACGAGCATATATTACTTTACACTTACGACTATATATATATATTATGCACGTGACAACAATCCTGACCGGTAGCACAAGTTTACGCAACACTGGGACCTCCTTACTTTCCGTTTACGTAATGCGTTTTCGATTTCTTCAACTGACAAGATTTAATTTTTGTTTTGAAGTTTAATATTGAAGAATTAAATACTTTTTAGGGTTTCGTACCTCAAAAGGAAAGAAGCGGAAATTGTACAAAATTACTTTGCTGCCAGTCTGTCCGTCTGTTAATATCATTTATCTCCAGATCGCATGGAGGTATTGAGCTAATTAATATCAAATATTCTCTCATCAAATACTCTGTACTCTCGTGGAGCACAGAAAAAATCTATCTCCTAAGTCAAAGCAATCAAAAGATACGTAATGCAATTTATGCATCGTTAAAAAAAATACAGTCAAATTGATAAAATACAGTCAAATTTTACAGATGTCGGTTACAAAGTTAAGTCCGAATCTAGTAAGTAGAGAATAGCCGATCACTGTCTTCTCCCTGTGATCCCTCCATAATGAAGGAAATACATACATGTAAAGCGTAATTTCACATGGTAAATTTGAGGTTATTGCATTTCATACAAAACAATAAAAAAATATAATAATAAGAATATTATAGTGGTAGGTGCTGATTTGTATAAGCCGGTTTAACCGAGAAACCTGTTACAAGGAACTTAGGCAAATGTCAGAAATAAATACATTTAGTGTGACTGCTAAGTAACGTTTTTAATAAGTACCATACTAAAACAAATGCTTAAATCCTTTAAGTTTATTATTTAAAATCTATATATTTTGCTGATTTGCATTTCATTTTAGGCGGATACCTATGTAATATTGTATATACTGTATATGTATGCAAGAAATATATAATTTAGTTCAAATAATTACATTGTTATATTTTTAACATTTTTAAAGTGTTATTCCACACTTCAGGAAAAAAATACTTATTTAGAAAACGTATAAAAATTTGTACGCAGCGGGACTCGAACCCGCGCCTCCTGGAAACCGACCAGGCGCTCTGAACACTAAGCCATGTGTTCTCGCCAAGCTGCGTCGAAATTTTTATACGCTTGTTACAACTTATTTATGTTGTTAGTATCTCTGTAGGGAGATTTTTACAAATTTCCGCTACCCAAAGATAATTACTAAGAATTATCGTTTGGCAAGAGAGAATACTATTTTTTAAATATCTTTTAAACATTTTTAATTATAATACTGTTCGTGTAGTAACGTACTACTTGACCTATATTATTTGATACTGTTCTTTAATAGTTATAATATAAAATATATAAATTTCAAAACTATTCTTAGCAAATATTTATTTTATATACAGATATAAAATTAAATTAATAAATAATTATAAGTTACATAAATTATAAATATAATCAATTATGAATATGATATTTTTTGTGCTTGTGGGTATAGTTGCGTGATCAACAATTTGTTTTTAACTCACTATACTTTTATCTATACTTATAGTAAAGTCGTAACGAATCGGTGTCTGTACATTGAAGATATAAAAATTGTTATTGGCGCATTTAATAACATAATAGAACCAAAAATAATTATTTTTAATCTTTTTGTGTTTGTCTGTTCGTTTGTTGACGCTAATCTCAGAAAGGCCTTACCGATTTAATTGCAGTTTTCACTATATTCATATATAGGTATAGATATTGTTTTTAAAATAATGTTATTATTCTAATAATATTCTAAGACGAAGGTCATGCGACTTAGTATATTATTATTCATGTTGTTCAAGAAGGCGAAACCGGGAGTGCGTCGCTAGAAGAGACGAATTCTGTTTTGAAAGAACATAGAACTCGGCACCCATATGTATATGTAGATCTCCCATTCGTTTGTCAGTGAAAGCAAAAACGACGTATTACTTAATATTTTACTTGGCTCTCATTTTAGTTATTTTCTGTTTTATATGAGATAATTATTTACATTATACTAAAATATAATCAACCAATTTTAAAACTTTTGTCTGTCTATCTTTCTGTTTATCGCACGCATGAATGGATTTTTATGATATTTTCACTGAAAGATAGGGGGGGCTAAGAATCAATAGGCAATATAGGCTTTGTAGATCGAAATACTCTTAAATAATTAATATTAAATAAATAATAGTATAGTTCAAGCGGGCGAAGCCACATAGGAGCGTAGCTTATAATACGGTACGTGGAGATCTTATGAATCAAACGAAAGTGAATTCGCTTCTTGTCTTGTAGTAAATACATCATTACAATTATTCTACGTTAAGTGACCATTGAGTATTACATTCTGTAACGTAGGTAGTCTTAGGTAAGGCCGCGTGATCGACATTACCGCATAATACTACATATATATACTTCCTTCCTCACATATTACACAATAAAGCACGCTATTTGATCATACTTAAATAATTATACATAGGTAGTTACAATTGAAGTAAAAACCGAACAAGTTCGAGTCGGGCTTGTCCACCAAGAGTTCCGTATAAAAATAGGAGATCTTGAGGTTTTTCTGAAATTCAAGCTTAGCTTAGCCAGAGCCCTTTCATCTGATACCTCACTTAAACTAAAAGTTCCTTTTTTTTCTTAAAACGTACGGAACCCTAAAAACACAAAAATATAAAAATATCATGTTAACAAGTATTATATCTTAACTAGTGCTTCGCCCGCTAGAACTATACAATTATTTATTTACTTTACTTAATTATTTACACTGCTAATAACATTATAATTACAAACACAATTTTCATAAATTAAAAACAAAAATTTCAGCCAATTTAATAATAAAATTATTTTGTAGTAATTTTGTCGAACCAAATAGGTAGTTTATATTGATATAAAAAAAAATAGCTTCACGCTATATCCCGCACACAACAGGGAAGGCAGAGGGAACCTAGTGTTAAGACACTCTGTTCCCCACTTTCTGCCGAATTCTGGAGGCATTGCGTGTTGAGTGGCAGAACTCAACGCCGCGCTTAGCCTTGTCACCAGAGCGAAGAAATGGAAATATAATTTTAAGTAAATATTTCATTTCCTCGAGTGGGGATCGAACCCACAACCGTCGCGTTACAGTCACACCCTTGTGCCCCTGGGCCACGATGGCCTCTTTTTTTTTTTTATATTGATATAACTTTTTACTTATGAACTGATGTAAATTTATTTAATAAAAAAAATATTTATAAAAACAAAAACCCCGACTGCATAAAACTAAAAAGAAAATAAACAAGCCCAATAGTTTACTAGGATTAATAGTCGGGACCTCTTTAAATTGTGCGAGGTTCCTGGTAAAGATTTTATTGATAGAAGAATTACTTATGGATCCCGACTGTTAATCTAATAAATTTCAACCAAATACGTTCACTTAATTCTTTTGTGTCTGCACATAACCTCATATAAACATTTTAATATTATAAATTCCATTTTTTTTGTTTTCAGATTTACACTTTACTTACAAAGTTAATATTAATGAATAAAATAGCAATACAAACAGACATAATTACATTACTGAATTATTGATGAGTATAGTATTAGTAGTACTTTTTACCAGCCCTTATCACATGAATCCTAATTTTATTATCTTATCATCATCAATACTTTTTTTTCCCGACTGCTAAGGAAGGGTTATGTTTTTCGCGTGTATTTTATTACCTCTTATCTCCAGAACCGCCGAACGGATTTACATATTTGAGGTATTGCTAGATACGTATTAGCAGCCCAAGAGTTCTTAGATAGGTGACGTTAAAAAAACAATCATAGAGGCTGTGGGCATTGGACTTAGTGAAAAAAAAATCGTTTCGAATACCAAAATATGGGTATCAAATTCAAAAACTCAATACGAGGATTTTAAAAAGATATATCCTGATTATCATTACCATAATGAACCCTAACAAAAAAGTGAAAAATAAAAAAAATATATAAAAATAAACAACCCCGACTGCATGAAACTAAAAAATAAAAAAAAACAAGCCCAATAGCTGATATGTGATAATAAATGTTATTAAGACTTAATTGGAATGATTTTATTTTACACTCAATCATTATAAATTCAAAGATTATGTCAAATTTTACATTCGTTAATACCTATTTATGAATATAAAATTGATCACCTGTTCACCAGGGAAGGTACTCGTACTTCCTAAGCAAACAGTTAAATTTTACCACCAAGCATACAGTGACTTTTAGACCCCTTAGCACGGAACACAAATAATTATAAATTTAAAATAGTATGTTGAATTTTGTATGATACATTGGCAAAGTTAACATTTTGTTGAAAATCTTATTCCAATAAAATAGAAATATCTGCAAATAAAATAATTGATACTGAGAATTCGCCATATGACGTATGTAACAAGTAATGTAACAAAATAACAAGTCATGATAAAATGATTTTCAGTTTCATTACAACAATTAAGAATTATTTTCTATGCCCAGAGAGATTGAAATAAAAATATTTTTAATAAATGCATAACAATTAAATATTAAAATTTTTGTTTATCGACTTCTGTAAGATAAGGCGGTTATCAATTCGACTGTATTTTTTTATGTTTGTTACCTCAGAACCTTTTACTGGGTGAACCGATTTTGATGATTTTTTTTATTTGAAAGCTTCCCGCGTGGTCCCATTTTTTTAGTCCATTTCATGGTATGTATGAGAAAATCACATAAATCTTAAATTTGCATTAGGTATGTGCGAGATAAAATGACGAATAACTCAATATCACGCCAACCGATTCCAATGATTCTTTTTTTATTGGAAAGGACACTTCAAGAATAACTTGGTGAAAGTTTGGTTACATTTTGATAATGGGATCCGGTTGAAATTAAACAAGTTGAAATTGAACAAGTATAAAATCTTTTTTTTTAATTATTATGATCATAACAAAATCAAAGTATGGTTTACTTTATGTAAAATTAATTTTTACTTGTTAGTTCGTTTTGTGAAGTCGGATTTTTTTGCTAAAAAATATTTTTATTCTATATAGATTTATCTTATACCTACCAAAGAATAAAAATTATAAATTTTATATAATTAAACCCAACCAAAATTAATCACACGATAATATAACATATTAGTATATTCAAGTGTCATACATTTTTTTTCAAAAAATATTTAAAAACATTTTTTATTACTTGTCACATCTTTGAAACTATCGACACTTAAAATTCTACTTTAACTTCTACAGGTAGCATATCACGACGCTTATATTTTTACATAAAAACTCCATAAATAACATAAATTTTAATCTCATCATTATATCTTTATTTATCATTATAAACATAAGATAACCTATGATTGTAGCGCTGAGGTTAATTTACTTTGATACTTTTGACCTCTCAGTCACAATGAAGGCTAGACGAGCGATTAGCCTAAAACTTGAAAATCTAACACATTATTGCCTCAAGTTACGTAGATAACAAAATATAATTCACAATATCACAACAAAACAATTTCTTTTCTTCTAATACTACGAATTTGATTAATCAGTCGTTAGTAAAAAATTAGGTCGTGGATTTATTTAAATCGTTTTTCAGAGTCACTTTTTGACATAGGGTCCTTTTCATCTAGGGTCCTTTTCATCTAGGGTCCTTTTCATCTGGCACTGCGCAATGAAAATAATTCATTCTCCGAATTGGAAACCAAACTTACAATCATCGCTTTTAGTCAGACTCCACAACACCACCACGACCTCAATAAATGAAAAATGCTTTTTACAATATTCATAATATCCATTTACCTCAAAAACTGTTAACTAATGTCATTTAAATATTTCTGTATTAATAATATCTTTTTTATTGAGAGTTTTAGTCATAGTAAGTGAATTAAGTTAAGTTTAATTTGATTCACACTATAGACTATAAAATTAGATTATATAGACGTATAACATTCTAATCTAAGATATTTGATAATTCCACAATTAACACTTTATGGTAATAGGTATAATATAAAAAAATGAGTATGAATATAATTATAAACAAGGAAGAGGTGCCGGAAGTACCAGGAAGTTTAACTGTTAATGTAGTTTCATTCAAATGAACTGCTATTTTATGTGAAGGTCGTGCACAAAGTGTTTAAAGCTGAGGTTGCTATGGAAAGAATATTGTTAAATAATTAATTATACTAAACTTTACCTTGTAATTTGAAGTGAAAATGAACATAAAAAAATATTTGTAAAAACAAAAACCCCGACTGCATAAAACTAAAAAGAAAATAAACAAGTCCAATAGTTTATTAGGATTAATAGTCGGGACCTCTTTAAATTATGCGGGGTTCCTGGTAAAGATTTTATTGATTAAAGAATTACTTATAGGTTTCGACTGTTAATAATTTTTTTTTTATTTTAAAGCCCCATAAGCACCTTATTCTCAAACTTTGAACACATTTTAATACTAATAATATATAGTATAAAAATTATTTAATTATTTTATATTTCTAATTTAGAGTTATAAATATAAATATATTTTATTTGCATATAAATGAAAAGATTTTGTAACATTCGTCTATTTGTAAGCTTTTTTATCAAGGAGTCAGACTTTTAATCAATACTACATAAGAAGGATACAGCTTCCCATCCAGCTAACTAGCTTTGTTTTCCTTGTTTACATTTTGTCTAAGCCTATAGTTATTTGTAAGCATCTTCATCCTTACAAAGGATCAAGCAATTCAAAGATTTTCTTAACTATATTTTCCACCCAAACAAAGACATTAAATATAAAACGTATAAACATGAAAAAAGAGAAGACTGTTTTTGAGGTAATCTATTATTGTTCTTATTTAGAGATACTGATATGTATATTCATGTTTCAATCGCATTCATTTCTCAGCCTAGCTTAAGACTAATACAAAAATAATATTACAGGAACTGACCAATGTATGTACGTTTAAGTACTCTGTATGAAGAAACTCTGTAATGCATATATTAATGGTAAATAATAATTTAATAGCATTTTTTTTCTAATTATAATATTATTATAACATAACTTTCAAACAAGTCACAACAACTTCCTCTTTGAGATAGAATTCTTGCATAGATAAATTTTAAAAAACAAAAATATTAATACCAATGTTGATTCCTACAAATGTTTCATGCAATTCTTGTGTAATATACAAAATAATTTAATGAAATCTGCAAGGACGTGAGTTTTTTTTTAAATAAACCTAATCTATATAAGATAGACAAAATAATTTTATTTATTTTTTTAAATAATTTTTATTTAAACTATTTCCTCAAAAAACTTAAACTCTCTCAATAGAGGTCATACGTTAAATATATTCGGAAGTGACTAAAGGCCAATCAACCTACGATAAGTATTGACAAGTTAATTGCATTCACGATGAAGAGATAAAAACTACAAACAAAAGAACGGAACTCACCTTGCATCTTCTATGTGACGAGTTGAATGATCTTTTTAATGATTATATGAACATAATGTAATATTTCAAATAATGAAATAATTAAATATAATTCGTTATTTTTTTAGCAAGAGCTATAAGAGAGTTGAAATCTCTATATATAATAAAAGGATAGAAAAGTCAATTCTGTACATGAAAGATATAAAAAAAATAAAAATTAGGTCGGTTTATATGTCGATTATAGAACCTAAAAAACCACTCAGTAGAATTCTTGTCTGTCTGTCTGTCTGTCCGTCTGTCTGTCTGTCTGTCTGTCGGTTTGTTTGTTCGTCAATCACGCAAAAACTACTGGACAGAAATTGATGAATTTTTACATGGTATTAGCCTAGGGTCTCAAGGTACATTTTTTTTTGGTTTCATTCCGAATTTCATTATAGTTTTATTTAAAAAAAATAAAAACTGAAAAATGTAAATGACTTAAAATACCGATAACTACTGTATGAAATTAATTTATTTTTAGCATGGTAATAGATCAAAACCTAATGCAATTTATAAAATAGTTTTTATCATAGAGTACAAAGAAATTTTACCAGAAAAAATAATATAATTATATTTTTTTATACAAAAAATCGACTTCTTCAATTTTAATCGGATTTCATACTCTGAACTTAACCAAACTTTCACCAAACTACCCTTTATGTGTACCCTTTCTAATAAAAAAAGAATCTTTAAAATCGGTTGAGTGGATATTGAGATATTAGTCCATTTGTCGCGCACATACATAATGTAAATTTGAGATTTATATGATTTTCTGATAGATACCATTGTCGGAAATGAACTAAATTAAAATAGGGCTACACGGGACACACTAGCTTCCAAATAAAAAAAGAATCATCAAAATCGGTTCACACAGTCAAAAGTTCTGGGGTAAAAAATATAAAAAATACAGTCGAATTGATGACCTCCTCTTTTAAGAAGTCGGTTAATAGAAATTTGATATAATTAAATTCCGATTATTGTATTTAACCACAATTTAAAAGAAGAAAATAATTTGAGGCCGTTCGTGGCACAGAGGCACAAACTGTTTGTGGGTTCTATTCCCACTTGAGGAAATTAAATATTTATTGAAATGTATATTTCCATTTCATCGCTCTGGTGACGAGGCAAAGTGCGGCGTTGAGTTTCACAACTCAGCACGCAATGCCTACAGAATTCCGCGGAAAGTAGGGAACAGACTGTCTTAACACTAGGTTCCCTCTGCCTACCGTGTGCGGCTGCTGCCTACAGCGTGAAGCTGAAAAAAGAAGTACAATTAATAGTTGTTTAGTCTACCATAATTATTATTTTAAATGTCAACGTTGGTGACATTAACAAAAATAATAAAGTATTTATATTTTTCGGGACTAGCTCAAATGATATCTGCAATAAAAAGTACAGTAATACCCCGACTTACGGTACCCCGTTTTACGCGAATTCGGAGATACGCGCTCTCTCGCTCTGCCCACTCAGTGTTCAGTTTGCGACAGGTTTAAACATGTTCCGCGTGAAATTGTTTTTCGTGCGCAGTGTGTTTTACTTATAATCTCTAATTAACGAAAAATGAGTCATTTGAGCATAACAAGAAAAGAAAAACACTGTCTTTGGAAACTAAATATAATTAAAGATTTTGAAGTAAAATTGAAAATTTGTGAATTGGAAAAGAAGAAAAATTTTACTCGGCGGGCAACATTGTTAGAATATATGAAGCCTTCGAAATCAAAATAACTCCGGTTTAGGTTACTTTATTCATAATAATGTATTTTTTTTATTATCCTACACTTTATTAAACATTTTTCTTCTAAATTATGTTTTTTTTTTTAAACTCTGGTCCTGATTAAAGAAACTTTATATGCAAAGTTGAACCCCGACTTACGCGAATTCGATAATCGAATAAAAAGAATGTGTGATTCCTCTATAGAATATATTATTCTACATTATATCATAAAAATAGGTTTAAACAGTGCATATGAAGGTATCCTCCTGTAGTATAACTATTTTCAATTACTATTAACACTACAATGTCAATACTATTTGGTATTTGGTATTATAGTGTAATTTTGAACATTTTGAATATTTTCCCGCCATTGTGATGAAAAATATAGACTATTGTTTAATTTGAAAAAATAATTTATTAACTATAAGAATATTGGTAGTTTTTAAAAGGTTAAAATTGCCTAAAATATGCTTTTTTCGCAAGTGTTGTAATAACTATTGGTATTTATTAACCAAAAAAATACTATAAATATTAAATACCTATGTTCAATTATATAGGGTTTTTTTGTCAGCACCACTTTAAATGAAACCATAGTTATAACTACTATATAAAAACCCCAAAAATTAAAAAGTTATTTTTTCAAACAAAATAAATAATAAAATTATCGTTGTAAAATAAAATATAATTTGTCGAGAACGACTCACGCACAAATAAACCTATCAAAGGGAAACCGCCGCATACGCCTCATTCCGAAATCGAGTCGTAGATATTGGCGGCAAAGTTCAAAGTTCTAAAGATTTTAGTAGTATTTTTGTAGTAGCATGTGTTTACGTTATTGGTATCTATGCGTAACCGCGTCACACGAAATATATGATTAAACATCGTGAAATGAAAAAAAAAAACCTACGTCTGCAATGTTGCTTAATTTCTTTAGGTTTAAAATATTTTATCTTATATGATGTTTCCGTAAATGGAACGCTGACGCTTCTCTTCTCTTATTTGTTAAAGGCCGTCGCTGCACAGGGGCACAAAGTTGTGACTGTAACGCGACTGTTGTGGGTCCGATCCCCACTTGGAGGATTGAATTATAATTTAATAATATTTTCATTTCGTTTAATAATATTTTCATTTCGCACATCAGTCATACGCAATATATTAACACTAAGTTGCCCTGCTAAAGGCGGGGTAAAGCGTGGATCTGGTTTTAGCTTTGTGTGAACCGATTGAAATAAAGTCCAGTCCAGTCGAGGCCAGTCGTGATGCAGCGGCACGAATTGTGACTGTAAAACCGACTGGTTGTGGTTTCGATCCCTACTCGAGGAGATGAAATATTTACTTAAATTTATACTTCCATTTCTTCGCTCTGGTGTCGAGGTTAAGCGCGGCGTTGAGTTCTGCTACTCAACACGCAATGCCTCCAGAATTCGGCAGAAAGTGGGAAACGGTGTCTTAACACGAGGTCCCCTTTGCCTAACCTGCTGTGTGCAGGACACAGCGTGAAGCTGATTAAAATAAAACTAATACTCAATATTTAAGGGCAGTTTGCCAAAATACAAACAGAAAAGTATTTAAATTGGTTAAGCAGTTTCTGAGATTATCGTAAAGAAACGCACAGACACCAACGCGACCAACTGACCAAGTTTTATTACATTGTTAATTGTAATATCTTCTATGTACAGACACTGACGAGTTAGGATTTTATTGTAAGTATCGATAAGTTATGTTTTTATTACAAACATTCAATTGAAGATTATTATGGGAAGTACAAAAATGCGACCTAAAGTTTTAATAACTTTCTCATAAAAAATCTTCATTGCGCTGCAATGAAGATTTTTTATATAGGTATATCAAAACACGAACATAATTCAGTGTGTTAAGTAAATAATTCTGTGGTATAAGCGGGCGAAGCCGCGAGCGGGTCGCTAGTTATATATATACTTAATGTTTTAATTATATAAAAACCGGCCAAAAGCGAATCGAACTTGCCTATGAACAGTTCCGTAGCAGCAAACAAAACACTTATATTACCACCACCGTATATTATTCTATTCGACCGACTCAAAAAAAAGGTTCTCAATTTTACTGAAACATCAAAATTATGCCCTTATCAATTTTTTTGATGAAATCAATTTTTTTCAAGCTGATTTTGCGTTTAAAGTTTTTATTAAATTGTACAATCGCATTTTTTTACAATGTACCTCTTCGCAGTTCAAGTATTTGCATAGTAAAAATCTTTACCAAACCAAACGATTTAGAAAGACCTATCTAATAACACCACACGCGGCATCTCTCTCGATTTTTTTTCGTCCTTCAGTTATATGTATGACTAGCGACCCGCTCGCGGCTTCGCCCGCTTTAACTACTGAATGTTTGCAAAGCACTTAAGATTACTAATGTGAAAATTATTGAAACCTTAATGCAACCCACATTTTCGTAGCTCCAATAAGGATGTTCCAATTGTTTAAAAAAACACACACCTGAACAAATGACACAAACAACAGAAAACTTAAACGAAAGAAATTATAAACAACAGCCTACCTACTATTCTCTTACCCAAAAATACTTAAACGAAAGATGTAACCAACACTGCCGCGACGAAATACATTATAATTATTGGGTAACTCCAAAATACGTGCAATCGCTTCTAAATTTACTTTGCTATAGAGCCAGGCGCAGAATTGAAGCATTCTCTCGTCCATCTCCGTAGTAGCTCCGAACGACATCTGGGCGTTGGTTCCATGGCCGTGGTCTCAAGCGATAAGCTGCTCTAGAGCAGACACAGAGAGAGGTGTGCGGGACGGGATTGAAAAGATTATCAAATGCCATCTAGGCGGTCAACTCAGTCAGGTGAGACCCTCGGTTTCCTGAGGGAGGCCCAGCTTAAACGACCAAGGATCAATGCAAGGCTCATGAGTCGCATTTGGAGGAGGATAGAAAATCCCTCGGAAGTCATCTGACGTCTGACCTCGGGCGACCGGATATGCCACGGAGTGCTGCTCCTTAGGTACAGGTGACCCGATACATTGGCGCAGCGGAATGGGCTGGACGCGAGACGACCAATGTGTACCTCCAGGCTTTCTATTTTTAGGTTGCGGTGATGCGTGGTGTTTCTCACGTAGTATGGCGCCTGCGTCACTCGACGGAGGATGAGGTTCTGGACCACCTGCAGGATTTCTCTTTGAGTGATACTCGCTAGGGCGATGTGATGTCATCAGTGTATAGTGCGTAGAGAGCAGGTGACAAAATGCTGCCCTGGGGAACAACGGCAGCGATCGAGTCGCTGCTATACCTCGAACTCTTAACTCTCAAGCAAAATGTCCTGTCACTGAGGCAGGGAGGCAAAGACATGCGCGACGTTCTGGGGGGTGCCGGCTCTGAGCACTTAATGAAGTAGGTCCGGGTGCCAGACGTGGTTTCGGGGCGGTGTTTCGGTTGATCGCTGTTACGGCGTAGTGTAACCAGAGTAGTATACCCGCTCGCCAAACTGCTCGCTTTATAGGTGGATGTGCGCCTGGAGAAGTGAGAGGAATAACTTCTCGGACAGCTTGGAGACCGCGCAAAGAAGGGTTATAGATCGGTACCCCTCAGGCTGCTATGGGCTCTTCCCAGCCTTGGGCAACATGATGAGCAGGCCCTCCTTCCATGCCCGGGGGAAGCTAGGCGGGTGCGGCGGATCCATTTTTATAAGCAAAATGTCGAGGGCGCGGGGGGAAGCGTGGAGGTCGGTGAGCCGTTACACAGCAAGAATTTTTTAGTATCGTAATTTCAAATCTGTGCTACTAATCAACATTTTGATCTACATTAAATGGCCAAGATAACTAATATACTTATTTATACACTGAAAGTAAGGGATAACATGAGTCGATATAGCTTTTCTCTAAAAGTATTTGTAATTTCGAAATATTGTAAAAAGCAAAATTTATCTTTGTTTAACGTAGAAAATTAATAAATTATTTAAAATGGTAAAGATTAATATCATTATTGACACACATCCCTCTCAATAAGTAAATATATTTAAATTACTATCTAATTTCCGTCTCATATACGCTTTCATTACTAAGATTTAAACGATTTTTATTTGCATTTCTTGTTCTACGACCTATATTTGGACGACTTTGTCGTGGTATAATTAAATTAAAAACATTTCCTATATTTAAAAGGTAAAGAAAATAATAAAAGAACAGAAGAAGAGTAAACAAAATAAACAACAGGATACTTAAACGCAAGAAATGATAAACAAAAGCCTACCTATTGTTCTCTTAAACTAAAATACTTATACGAAAGAAATTATGAACAAAAGACTATCTACTATTCTATTAATCAAAATAGACGAAACTAAATATATTAAACTCCAATTATCCAATACGTACAAACGCATCTACATCTACTTTTCTACAGTACAGAGGCAGGCGGGCGCGGCGGACGCGTCGCGGGGCGCGGGGGGACGCATGGCGTGTGGCGAGCCGTTTCAAAGCA
This sequence comes from Heliconius himera, assembly GCA_021202915.1. NCBI lineage: Eukaryota > Metazoa > Arthropoda > Insecta > Lepidoptera > Nymphalidae > Heliconius > Heliconius himera. Next base: position 2,744 of record JAJHJA010001137.1, on the reverse strand, counting down.
AGGATTTTTTGATATAGTAACAACTTCTAAAGTACTTATTAAAATGAAAAACAGTAAAAGACAGTTTTGATCTACATTAAATGGCCAACGTAACTAATATACTTATTTATATGCTGAGAGTAAGGTAATAAATAAAACTTGCGCCAAAACTGCGGTTTATAGCCGGCGTGATGTGTCAACAATTAAATGCGTTTTTCTCTAAAACTATTCGTAATTTCAAATTAGTGTAAAGAGCAAATTTTATCTTCGTTTAACGTAGAAAATTAATAAAGTATTTAAAAGGATAAGGATTGATACCATTATGGACAAACATCCCTCAAAATAAAAAATATATTCAAATTACTATTTTTAGACAGAAATATGCTCACTGTATGTTATCCTTAGAAGATACGAATATGCTGTCGCTGACTTTTTTGTAGATCTTATTAAGAGGAATAATACTCTAGTACATTGTTTTCATGTAGGACTTACCATTAAAGCAGCGCATGCGTGAAAGTGTCTGAACGGGTAGGACTTTATACACATTTATCATATTTATGTCAAACTACAATAAAATATACATATAATAAACCATATATCATCCTTCCCTGAGAAATACTCTACATAATGGTGAAAACCGCATCAAAATCCGTTGGGTGGTTTAGAAGAAGATAACATAGAAAGGCCAGACAGAGAAAAAAATCGTTCTTATTTTATAAGATATAGAGATAGAGATGTGCTACACTTACTAATTTTATTTTTCAAAATTTTACTACATCATTTAGTATCGGTTTATAAAATCCACCTTCCTTCAAAATGTCAACCATATAATGCCCATAGTCTCCGAGTAAAGTGACTGTGACATACGGACGGACCGAGGCACATGACGAAATTATAAAGGTTCTGTTTTTTACCGTATGGCGATGGAAGTGATCTTATAAGGGTTCCCTTTTTCCTTAAAAGGTACGGAACCCTAAAAAGTATTATTAATAAATACATACCCAAAAAAAATGGAACATGCTCACAGCATACAAGTGCAGTGCGTAATATTTGCTTATTATTTACACTACTAACTTGAAAGATGTAATTGGGAATAAAATCAACTTTATTCAGCAGCTTATAAATCAGCTTCACGCTGTATACCGCAAATAGCAGGATAGGCAGAGGGAACCTAGTGTTAAGACACTCCTTTCCCCACTTTCCGCCGCATTCTGGAGGCATTGCGTGCTGAGTGGCGGAACTCAACGCCGCGCTTTGCCTCGACACCAGAGCGAAGAAATGAAAATATAAATGTAAATAAATATTTCACTTCCTCGAGTGGGGATCGAACCCACAACCAGTCGACTTTACAGTCACACTTAGTGCCTCTGCGCCACGACCGTCTTCTCTCTTTATACATACATACATACATGTAAACATTAGTTCTACAAACAGACATACAAAAACACATAGTAATATACTGGTCTATAATCAGAGAATACATGATTAATACAATACTCTCATAACTTGTATGAAGCAATATGCAAATGAGAAGAAACGGGTAACTTACTCAGAATGAGACCGGCGGTAAGGTTGTGCTAAGTAACGTTTTTCCCCTCGCTGACTTTTCGCAAGATTCCATTGCTTCATTCAAAGTTAATACAGCCACGAGCAAGAATCATCTATTGAATATTCATTCTGTTGTTTAAGCATACACTTTGATTTGGCCGGGTTATATCACGTGACGCTGAAGTAACTGGTAGGCAATAGGTGAGCCAATCCAGCGTAGCAGATCAATGATTATTTCTCATTGTTGCCGTATCCGGTACTGATTTAAGTTAGAAAACGAGTTTCATTTGTTTTGTTCACTTAGTCAAGTTTTTTTAAGGAAATTATTTTATTATTAATTTTTGTGCCACGCTGTATCCCGCATATATCATGGTAGGTAGAGAGAATTCGCTACCCATTTTTTGCCAAATTCTAGAGGCGTGTTGAGTGGTGGAACTCAATGCTCCGCTTTGCCTCTGCTCTAGAGCGAAGCGAATTAAAATATTTAATATTTAATTTCTTTGAGTGGAAATCGAACCCACACGTCGCGTTTACAGTCTTTACTTTGCCACTGCCACTGCGCCACAACTGACCTCGATGTTATTTAACCTTGAAAAGCTTAAGAAGACTTGAACGAATGATTATTATTAACACCGGGAAAGTGCAGCTCCAGTAATCGCGTCTGACCTGATATACGATTATTATGGATTCAAATGTGCACACCTGTACACTACATTTGAAAAATATAAATGATTTAATAAATTTTAGATTTTGTGTAAGTTTACAATGTATTTCGCACATTTCAGGGAAGGCAGAGAGAACCTGAAAATCCAGTGTTAAGACACTCCGTTCCTATTTAGACACTTCCGTTCCCCACTTTCTGCCGAAATCTGGAAAAGTTGTGTGTTGAGTAGCGGAGCTCAATGTAGCGCTATACTTCGACACCATATCATTTCGTCGAGTAAAATGGAATCAAACCCAGAACAACTTATATATAACGTTTACAATCACATGCTTGTGCCACTGCGCCACGACTGGCTTCAATTTATTAATAGAATTATTGTTAAAAACATGATTTCGTAAGACTACCTATTTGTTTTTAGTTTGAAATTAACAACTTAAAGTATTATAGTAGTATATTCGTTAGTTGCATATATTAGAACGTAACTATATGAAACATCATAAAATTTACATTTGGTATATAATCTTTTAATTGAGTTTTCGCAAGCGCTTAAACA